>WPIO01000024.1:1382500-1412500 GCA_009760855.2 Cristatella mucedo
GCAAACTGTAACATGACACTGATGTAACCATGCTGGTCTCATCCACTGGGTCAGCCACACTGCCAGCCCCCAACAATCGCCCCGAGGAAGCCAGCTGCTAGTGTGTCAGAAGGAGGAGGTAACTTCGCATGGGGGCAACCTCCACGAGCACTCACGCACCTCTGTATTAAAAAAAGCCAGATTGGAGTGATTGAGGTCTGAAAATTATGCAAGTTAAATGAACACAGCAACTAAAGAGTCGTCACCTGCATGTCTGGCTGACAATTCTATTCTCTCTTACTTGCTACAGGCTGAAGTACTCCCCACTACTGCTTTAATTTACCATTGTTCAAACCTGCAGCCAATGGCAGAATGAAGTAAGCCGAGTTCACGGATGGAAGGAACAACAACAAATCTGTTTAAATATGCATTAGCTGCAGTCCCAGTAAGGCAGAATTGCCACCACAGCGATCGCCCTACGACGATGAACGCCTCATCGAAAGCCGGGGCTGTCTGCAAGTGTGCCGAGGCTTTCAAGTACACCTGACCCGACAGCCAAGGCGACTGCTGTAAGTCACAGGCTGCCGGTCATGATCCTGCTCTGACCATCGGGTCATCAGGAGTTCGAGAAGCTCGTTAGAGACGGCACGGTTGTGGGTTGGCAGGCAGACCCGAGTGACTGCAGGCCAGAAGTCATGCTGACAGCCAGAGGACAATGCAAGCCGGAGTCCTCCCTCCGTCCCCAGTTCATAATGTTCACGGCAACGTCACGGTCAGACCCGACTAGGCATCCATAAAGCACACCGACGGCTGCACCCTGGCACAACTAGGGCGGCAAGTGATTCTTGATGCCACAGAGGAGAGCTGTCCAGGCATGTCTTTCCCTAGATGGCCCAGCTAGATGGCTGGCTCTGCTAAGCATGACCCCAGTCCTGACCCCTGCCCAGTTGTCAGGAGCCAGGATTGTCCATATGACCAGCCGGACACACTGTAATGTTGTTGTTTAAAGGTGGAGAGTAGTTGTCCTACAAGTGAATGCTCTAGCAGAAAAGAAGCAAACGGCTGAGCGTTGCACGTTTAAAGTGTGGGTGGAGGAGACAAGAAGCCGGGGATCAAGACGTGCGCATGGCAGATAAAAGTATGTGAGGGTGACAGTGAAGAGAATGCTGCCATGACCTAGAATGCTTGAAACCAAAGCAGGTGCAACGAAAGGAAAAGAGGAACAAGACCTCTGCATCGCAAACATAGGGGCACGCGTTAGCTGGCAACATTTGGGCAGATGTTCTAAGACGTTCAAGCAGGCTTGCAGCTTCTGCTTGACGTTAGAACCGGCCCGAGTGGCCGGGCCTGCAGACGGAAGTGTAGGGCCATGTGGATGGACCATGTACGACTCTCGACGGTGTGCGACGCCGGATAAAGCTACACAGGCCATGCGGATGTTGCGATCGACTATCTCACAGCGCACTCAAAGTCACAGTGGCTTTCAGCATTTGGCAGTGTGACTATGCATGCAGCCCCCTATCGGGGAATAGGGAGGGGGCAGGCTCCAACAGCTCGAGGCCTCTCACCTAACGACAACTAGAAGATCTTAGTGGGGAGAGAATACAGGTCGATGATAAGCTTTGGCCATGTGTATGGACTACAAAGACCGAGGGTTCGACAACAAACAAGCAGGCAGCCACGGCTAGTCGCCTAGTCGAGAGAGAAAGGGCCCTCCTCCCCCCTACCTGCCAGCTTAAGGTAAAGTGCTGATCTCCATTACAGATCCAGTGCCCTAGTAGGTTGCTACGAGACATCGAAGGATGCTGGCCAACGGCTGCTGCAGCCATGCCGAGCAGCAGCTCCGTGACCCGGAGAAGTCAGTGCGTCGAGCACGATGCTGCCACCGTGGGAGCCGTCGGGTACAGCAGCAGTCGATGTGCCCTAAATTCCATTTCCATGCCAACCCATTTTCAGCAGTTGTGCTCGTTAGCTAGCTAGCTGATTCTGCGATGCCGGAACCGTGCTCTTTAGGACAAGGGGTGGGAGTGCTCAATTGAGCCTATGAAGTCCAGGAACCACGTTTAAATCTGTGGACAAATATGCTGTCATCGTTATGCCAGCAGCAGAAGCAGCAACAGCAGGAGCAGCAGCAGCAACAGCTGCTGCTGCTGCACCGGCTGTGATAGCAGCACGTACAGCCACCACAGAGGTTCGGTGGCTGCATCGGTTGCAGTATCCTGCTCCAATGCCTTGGCAGACAGAGCCATCTGAGGAGTAGCATTGGTGGTGAGCAGCCTTCTTTCACACTTTGCTAAGTCACTTTTCTTAGTGCAGCCTTCTTTCACACTTCGAGGCCAAGTGGGTGTGCCACTGTCAAGCAGGCTTCCAGCCAGGCTTTCAGGCTGGCTGGAAGGCGATGCAGAGGCAAAGGACTCTGATGACCTTGCCACCTCGAACCGATCAGGAGCCATCATAGCCAACAAGCTCCTTCGAACCGTTCCCCTTGAATTGATTGCCCTGTGAACGACCGAAGGTCGACCCACTGGGCCGTAGAGGAAGCAGGAATAACCAGGCAGCAGCTGACAGGCGGAGCTGCGAGTTCGGATGACTGAGAGCCGGATGGTGTGCACATGCCTCTCGAGCAGGACACGGCACCCCTGACTCTGACTGACTCCCTTCCATTGTATGGCTAGCATTCCTGGATCGATTTACTCCCATTTCGAGCTCGCCTCATCCCGGTCTGATCGTGACTCGCGAGTCACCTCGTTTCATTCAGCCTTTTTTGAATAACCCACATGCCACTGCATGGCAAGCCGAGTCTTGGCCGGACCAGAGGTCCTCGGTCAATGCCAGCAACGTCTTCTCAAACTTGCGACCGTCGTCACAGAGTGCTACAAGCGGGTCGGCGAGAACCGGCCTCAACTGGTCCGCAGTTGTGCATCTCATTCTACATTGTCCTTCACGACCTTCCATGGCATGCTCACGAATTTTCCTCGCTTTGCCATGCCACTGAGGTGCACCCATGAGAAAGGACCACGGCGACACAGGCACGTGCTGCTGCTCCGCAGGCTCTTTCGTACGGGGGGGGGGGGCGGCGCATACACTCGGCTTTTCTGACCAGGCGTACACCCGGCTTACTGCTCCTGCACCGGAATTGACATCCGCTCGAGCAGCTCATCACTAGGAAGTGGGAGAGGGAACCACCGGGCAATCGCCTCTCGCGGTACCGCGACGACCGTCTTTCGATTGGCTACATCGGGCAAGTTCAAGGACTGCTTTGCTCGATGGCTTGACCGTGGCAAGTGCATCCCTGTAGCTCACTTTTAAACCCTTCTGATAGCCACAGACAGCTCTGACAGTCGTTAGGCAAACACAGAAGTACAAATACAGCCAGGCCGATGGTGATGCTTGCACAATCCTGCCAGGACCCGGGCACTTTAAGTTGCGTACTTTAAGAGTGAAGGCGAAGGAGGGGGGTGACCAGAAATGGCCGGCACCACCGGAAGTCGGCTGCAATGCCAGCAGCATGCACCACAAGCAGCGTTTACACGGTCCATCTTGCTTCAGTCCTACAACGGTCTTCCTTCTTGTAGGAAGTTCATACGGTCGCTCTGCCTTCTGCTTTCCCTCCTATTAGCTCAAGCCCTTAAGCAATCATGGGGAAACTACATTTGAAGGTAGGTGGGAAATTACCCTCACATCCATGTGAATTTAAACCTTCCACGATGGCCTTTTCGCCCCATAATTTGATTCCTGCATTAAAGGCTCATAGTGCCCGTGAACAGCAAGCAACTCTCGTGGAACGCATCGATCATGTCGCCTGTAGTGTCCTCAGCTATGCCTTTCAGAGTGATGAAAAAGGCATGCCTTTGACCATGCCTAGGATTGGTCATCTGCTTGGTCTTGCCTCAAAGGTCTTGCATTCCTTCGGTCTTGGCCATGAAGTAGAATCGTGCTCAGCTTCTCCGTCTTCGATCGGCCTTCCACCAGTCTTGGACTGCCTACAAAGTCTTGGTGTCTACAAAGTCTTGGACTGTCTACAAAGTCTTTTTATGCACCTCAGACCGATGCAGGACACACAAAGGTAATGCGACCGCATGAACTCGGCTCCACACAGAAGCAGGGGTGGGGTCGGATGGCCTGAGTGATGCAGCTTCCTACCAACCCTCTCAGCGTGGGGCTCAGAGTGGATAACAAACAACGATGGCAGTGGTGAAGAGCAATACAAAAAAGCCCTGCAGAGGTGTACAGTGAGCCAAGCACATGCCAATGTCACTGCCCTCAAGCGCCATTGGCGGCCCCAGAAGAGAAATACACATGCAGCAGCTGCAGCAGCATGCAACATCCTCAGCAGCAGCCGAGCTACAGCTACACCACTGACAAGCAGCATTGCTCTACAGCTGTGGCTAGGTGGGTCAGCAGCGGATGTTTACATAAGTGCAGTAGCCTAAAGGCACCATCCATGCACAGATCAATTTCGGAGCTTCGGCAGCAGGCAGACTTAATTAATCGCCTTGGCTGTAGCCAGAGTCTCTGCTGTCCACGAGTTAGCAGGTGCAGCCGGAAAGCCAGCTCACCAGCCCAGCTCTAAAGCTGTGCAGCAGCGGCACCCCACCATTGCCAGCTGCCTGTATATAACTCATTTGTATAGCGCCCTAAGAGAACTCTATTCAGGCGCTTCACATATGCCTCGGGGCACAAGCCTCTCTCTCTCTCTCTCTCTCTCTCTCTCTCTCTCTCTCTCTCTCTCTCTCTCTCTCTCTCTCTCTCTCTTCCTCTGCCTCCTCTCTCTCTCTCTCTTCCTCTGCCTCCTCTCTCTCTCTCTCTCTCTTCCTCTGCCTCCTCTCTCTCTCTCTCTCTCTCTCTCTTCCTCTGCCTCCTCTCTCTCTCTCTCTCTTCCTCTGCCTCCTCTCTCTCTCTCTCTCTCTCTTCCTCTGCCTCCTCTCTCTCTCTCTCTCTCTCTTCCTCTGCCTCTCTCTCTCTCTCTCTCTCTCTCTCTCTCTCTCTCTCTCTCTCTCTCTCTCTTCCTCTGCCTCCTCTCTCTCTCTCTCTCTCTCTCTTCCTCTGCCTCCTCTCTCTCTCTCTCTCTCTCTCTTCCTCTGCCTCCTCTCTCTCTCTCTTCCTCTGCCTCCTCTCTCTCTCTCTCTCTCTCTCTCTCTCTTCCTCTGCCTCCTCTCTCTCTCTCTCTTCCTCTGCCTCCTCTCTCTCTCTCTCTCTCTCTCTCTCTCTCTCTCTCTCTCTCTCTCTCTCTCTCTCTTTCTCTCTCTGCTCTCTCTCGTGTGTACACACCTTATAAGGACTTGCTCGATCGGTTTAATTATCAAGGTACACAGGCAGCTTGGGCCAGCTGCTGCGAATATCATTAGTGAAAATGGCAACTAATTAATTAGACCCCAGCTCCTGCTACTGGCTGCCTGTCAGGCTGGACAGCACTTCCATCCTTCACTGAGAAGCTGTAGGTAGGCTAATCCCCTTCCTCCTGAAGGACTCAGTCCTGGCTGCTTACTCAGTGAGTGGCATCAGACACACCCACCCATCCAGGTGGATGATCAAACCGTGACAGCTAGCCAGCCTTCGGATTCGGTATAAGCTTCGTTTAGCTCCATCGGCTTCGGGGTCACCGGGTGGGGGAGATTACTGTGAGGTGGCCAGCAATGCTGCCGTGAGGGAACCCTGTGCTCTAGGCTCTAGCTTTGACTGACCTTCGAAGGCAAAGAAAGGCAAGCTAAACAACCTGAATAGTCCAGGCCGAGACAATGGCCGGCTAGCACTGGCCCATAATGAGGCCAGAAAAGACGACACACATCAGCAGGTCCCAGTCGGTGGCTCAGGCCGAAGCAAGCCTTCGATCGGGTACTGCAGTTAGATGTCGGGAGCAGATTTCCGACAGTGGCAAAAGACTGTAAAACACAAAGATGGTTCGAGCACAAGATGTGCAGAAAGGGTGACTATAAGATGCAATGGTGACTATAAGATTCGTGACTGGTAGCGAATCAAGCCAAGAAGTTAAAACTAGAATAGCGAAGTTCACCAGCTCCTTTTGCCAGCCTTTGGCTGCCCATGCAGCAGGCTTCTGGAGGGGTGGGGCAGTGCCACCAGCTATAAGACATCGACTTGAGCTGACATTAGTAAAACACCTCGAGCTGTCCAATTGGGCACGCCCGGAGGGAAGTGACTAATAGTGCCAGCCAGCCAGCCTAAGGCTGGGTTACCAAAGCTACTGAACAGTAACAGAGATTAAATACACTGGCGACACCCTATCCACCTAATGCAAACATCCAGGCATCGGCTGGCCGTGCATGGAACTACTGGGTATCGGCTTGTTCAGACCTTTGATATTAAGGTGCACCAAGTTAAGCACTGCTGACGCTAACATTCCAGCCAGTCTCAACAGTACATGGGATGCAACGAGTCTAGATGCACATCGAAGCATCCAAAAGACATCACACGAAGCAGATCGACCAAAGCGCTGAGGTGCCTGGCTATTAAAAACCACGATACAGAAGCAGACCAGGGCAGCAGCTCGGAAGCTCCAGCTGCAGTAACCCAGAGAACCTCGATGACTAAGAGGGGGCCTAGCAAGCTGGCTGTCGTGGCCGGCCAAGCATGGTGAACAACCACCAAGTCAATCTGAACCCCGAGCAGGTATGCAGACTTGGGGCACGTCAAGCCAGAGCAGGTGCTTTTTCGGAGGACCAGAACAACGAGCGTCTTTGTTCCCGTGCATCCATCCAAGCTCGGAGCAGCTAGGGGCCCCGATTGCAGAGCATCCAATCGATTATTGCAGAGTGCTGCGATTGAGGATTGAGGATTGAGGCAGGAGCTAGCAAGGACACTGAACAACGTGGTGGACGTGGCAGACACGGTTTCGAAAACGTGGTCCTCATCGTGCGATCTGCAACCGGACGGGAGACCGGCAGGGGTAGGGTGCTTGCACTGTAGCAGGTCCTGCTGCAGATCCTTTTTTGCAAGCCGTGGTGATAGCCACTAAGGCTTATCTGCCCCTACTTAAATGAGGCTGCTTGATCAGCTGACCTTCCCATTATTTTAGACCATGCGCCTGGGTCTAGTTTGTAGCTAGCACCAATGGAGGCCGCAATGAGAAGAAGTGAGATCACAACACTGGTTGCACTTGGGTCGATCACTCCTAGGTACAATGCTGTATCTCGTCAAGCCTCGCCCCCACCCCAGACCTTGGCTTAATCCTGGTAGCGCCCCTCCTCCACTTCTACCTGTGCTGCTGCTGCTGCTGCATGCACCCAGTCGGGTTGGACTGGCCGGCAGCAGCTTAAAAGCAGCACGAGGCACTCCCTGGTTCCACACTGTACGAGAGTGGGACCAGGGGCAGTCCTACATCCAAGGTGCCGGTGTCTATTAGGCCTGCTACAGTTACTTGTCACGTAGGAGCTCTGGCAAAAATAATTTTGATTGGTCCATCAATCACGTTGTCAGTGCATTCTTCATAATAACGAGCCGGCAGCCGTGTTCAAGTATGAGGGCAGGTTGCAGATCTGGCTAAAAAAAAGCCAGCGCCCAAAAGAACTCACAGCAGCAGATAAGGTAGCAGCAGCCTCACCAACCTAAGGCACCAATATGGCCTTAGCTATTAGGCTTGCCGGAAGCATTAGCACCCAAAGTATAAAGCCAACAGCAGCTGCTCCTTGTCAGGGATGTACGGTCTGACAAGTGGTGAGGAGTTGAGGAACACTGCATCAGGCACTTGCCTTAGGTGCTAATGGTTCGGCTTCGGCTTACCCGTGATACAAGTCTCAAAAGCATGGAGAGAGCACTGCTCTCAATTACCCCTTCCCCTCCCAGCAGCAGAGCCCCCAAGGCTCAATTCTTTTTGAGCACTGCATGCAGGCCCACAGCCAAGCTATGTATATTGATCTCAATCTTTGCTCTCTGCTGAGATGCTGCGCTGCTGCAGTGCTGAACGCTGAGCTCTGAGCTTTGATTGGTTGAACGCACTAGAACATTTAGAAGACGAAATCGTGCCTCGGCAGCGTTCGTAAGCATCCAGCAGTCAAGCGAATGCACATAGCTTAGAACACTGAATACGCCCAACTTCACAATTGAAATTCATAATACGGCTAAATTAACGTTGACTTCATTAGTCACAGCAGCCAGAATTAGGGGACACCCGGACGGTAAAAGTGAGCTGCTGAGTCTCGATCAACGAATGAACCCATGCACACACCACGGGAAGCTCTTTCCTGGCTAATCAACCCAATGACTCTTCTTCGCAGCCGCAGCACGGAGGGTGCAGCTACCGGCACGGTAGTGCGGCTGAGCATCTGAGCCAGCCAGCTCGGTTCAGTTTCATCCTGCGATCGCTTTCTGGTTCAAATTCAGCACACGAGCCAGTCACTATCGGGCAGCAGGAGAAATCATCAGCCTGGTCGGTCAGCCTGGCTGCTGCCACCGGCCGGCCGAAGCTCGGGCCCCTCCTTTACCCGGCTCGTGCCGATAACTACCACCGGCACGCAAGCCGGCGGCTCCTTACACCTTAACGGGAGCCGCCGCAAGTGAAAGCTCTCTGGCATCTGGGCTGCGACTCATCTGCCAGCAGCCGACTGGCAAACGGGCTACTGCCCAGGCTAATGGCTCACTAATTACCCGCGAGCTCACTCGGAAAGCAGCTGGCTGGACAGCTCTGCCTCCCTCCACTTGCACAACGACCGCAGCCGCAGAGCCTGGCGCTGGCTAGGGAGAGAGGCCGGCCTCCCTCAAGGCTCGTTGTGCCTGAGGCTGGCCGGTTGGGTAGGCGGTAGTGTGTGTGTGTGTGGGGCAGGGGTAGTACAGCAGGTAGGTAGTACAGCAGGTAGGTAGTACAGCAGGGGGGATGATGGCAAGCGGCTGCTGCTAGTCCCCCTCAACAAAAAAAAGCAAGAGGAGCCCGGCTCTCACCCGTGTCCGGGCAGCGGTCGCGAAGGTCGGTCAAGCAGTAGGTCGTGCAGCTACAATCCCGGTCGTACTTGGGCGACGTGCACACGCAGCCGAAGCCGGCCGAGCTGGTGGTGCCGTAGCAGACCTCGCGAGATTTCGACGTGACGCCTCTGCCAATATCGGCGATGGGCACGTTTATCAGTTGACAGGAGCAGTTCTTGTACAGCACGTTCCACATCCTGCCCGTAAAGCCGGGCAGGTCGCGAGCGGCCGGTCGAGTGAGCCGCCTCTCTCCCGGCGGCGGCACGCCGCCGAGCCACACGTCGACGGCGCCGCCCGGCTCGCCGAAGTAGAAGTCCGAGCCGTACGAGACGAGCATCTTCGTCGTCATCTCGACACTGTCGATGAACACGCGCGTCGCCATGCGGTCGCGGACGACGCGGACGTCGTGCGTCTGGTCGTCGTTCAGCTCGGTGCCGTACGAGCCGACGGTGATCGCCGGCGGGCTGACGACGTTGATCTGCAAGTTGAGCTTGCCGTCGACGAGCTGCAGCAGCAGAAAGTCCGTCTTGCCGCCGTCGTCGGCGTACAGGAGGATGCAGTCCTCCTGAGTCGTCGTGAACGAGAACTGCACGGCGGCGTCCTCGCTCGGACAGGCGTTCCACTTGCCATAGCGCACGTAAGAGTCGGGCTCCGAGCCGTTGAACTCAAGCGCCGACGCGGCCGGCAGCCGCCCCACTCCGCAGCCCAACAGGATCGCAGCCGCCAGAGAAGCGGCGGCGGCGATGAGCGGCCGACGCCGCTCCGCAGCGGCCGCGTGCAGCAGCGGCCGCGTAGGCACCGCCGTCATCGTCGTCGTTGGTCCTACTGTCGCCTCCGCAGTCGCCGTCGGCCCACTTCAAGGAGCAATTACCGAAATGAATCACGAAACCGTGCAGCATCGGCGCGAATACGCCGCCCACGCGGACAAGCGGGCTGGGGGAGGGGACGCGCGCCGGCCCGCTCGTTGCGAAGTCCCTGCGCGCGCCTACGCGTTCAGCCCCGGGCAGGCGAGCGGCGCGGTGCGCGTCGTATCGCGCCGCCGCGGGAACCGCCTCTATGTCTCATCCGAAAGCGGATTTCCGGCCGTAGCCGAGCACCGACACGCGCGCGCTCGCCGGGAAGGCGCCCGCTATCTCGCCGAGCGAAACGAAGCGAGCGAAGGGTGGCGGTCCGTTGACCGAGCGGTCTCTGGGAAACCGCGGCAGTTCCAGGGCGGAGGCGGCGGCGCGGCGGTAGCAAGCAAGCGTCGGCCTGGCAGCGTCGAGCGGCGGCCGGAAGTACGACGCCGGCCGGGCGGCGGGGAGGACGCGAGCACCCGACCCAGCGACCGGCAGAGACGGCGCCCCAGGGCAAACGTCGTCTTTCCAACGACGCTGGGTCGCCGGCGCAAACCTACCGCGCGACAATCCCAGAAAACCGGTGCGATTCGCTGTCAGAGATTCGCGGCCTCCGCGCGAGAGACTTCGCTGCGTATCCGGACGGCGCTGGAGACCGGCGTCGCCTTTCCTTCCGGAAGCCGCCGCAGCGGTCTGTCGGTCGGTCGGCGCGTCCGGCGGTGAGCAGCGCTCCGCGGCAGGATCTGGCGGCGCTGTTCGTTTCGCTGCGACCGCCGCTGTCAGCCACGGCCGGCCGACTACCATATTTAGTCGCGAGGGCGGTATAAGCTGAGCACGTGGGAAGAGGCACTTCGGCTCCTCCCTCTTCCCCAGCGCCGCCGCCCCCTCTCCGCCCGCCCTCTCGCGGGCGCATTCGGCCGCCTCGTCCTTTAGTTATCAAGCGATTGAGACCGTGAGATAGGGAGTCGTCGGCAAACGAGTTGCCGCCCTGTGCGCATCACCTCGTACGAGCGACTGACCGGCTTTATTCATTTCGACCTTCACCGAGGGGGGCAAGTTGGCGCTGGATTGGCTTCCGCCGGCGACGGGGTCCGTCAGGTCGCTGCGAATGACCGGCCTAAGATTAAACCTACCGCAGGTCGTCAGGTCATGCCAACATCTTTCCGACCTTCCTCCTCAAGCGGCCCTGCCGTAATCCATGGGATTGTTGCAATCGGCTAATTCTTCAGCAGCGAAATGGCAGCAGCGTGTTCAATCGACCGTTCCGCGACCGATGTTCATTATTCGCAGTTCCTGAATTCCATGTGCGATGAACCCATTGTGCGATAATCTACGTCCAATGCAGCGTACAACCAGAAGCCGCGGAATAGGCAGAGAGTCGGTGCTACAGAGAAGTTGAGCTGGCGTTTCGCTGTAGGCTTTGAGCGAGAGTCTTTGCATGTTACGGCCTCTGCTGAACTCCAGAAAGCCTCAGACGCTGTCAAATAGACTTCTCTCTGCGCCATGAATCTGGACTTTGTTATCGTGAGGTACCGGCGCTCTTCGTCGCTGCCATTTTCTGCTACCGTCGGTATATACCTGCATGCATCGGCGATGCGCCTGCCTACGAGTCGGTAGCCGCGATTCCAACTCTCGGGGGTTTCGCCCGTATTCGTCGTGCGTTGGCTGAGACTAGACGCGTCGTTGTGAGCGCGGCGCTGGTTCTGTCCGGACGCGGTAGCCGCTACGCCCCGTTAGTAACTGCGGTCGCCGGCGTTGGAGCGAATTTGGGCGACCTATGAGCTAGGCTTCTTGCAAGCGAAGTTTACTGTACTCGCCTCGCGAATGGAGCAACTTACGAAAAAAATAAAAAGATATATAATTCATTCGCGAAGCGCCCCGTGAGAACGGAATCTCTTTCCTGGCGCGTTGTATACGCCGCAGAGCTGGAGCCCACGACCTCGATCGTAAAAAGGTCAGCACCTTACTCAGACAACCGGACACGCAAGCGAGCGAATGCATGACGCATCCGACGAGGACCCGGACATGCGCACTTAACCGCAGCGCGTAAACCGCGTGGTTTCGCATGCAATCGCAGCGAATCACGCACTGACCCAGAATATGCCCGCGTGTATGACGGACGGTGTGCGCATCGCACTTTTCCGCCTTCAGCAAAGAGGACTTTGCTGAAGGCGGAGAAGTGTGCGAGCGCGTCGTAACCCCGGTTGCACGTCTCACCCGCTGACGGCTGCGGCCCGGGCATCTATTAACAATACAGCGATTCATTTGCCCAGCGCCTTAAGAGAACTTAATCTTCATCCAGGTGCATTACACATGCCACAGCATGACTCGAACCCGCGACCTCGGTCGTTGAAAGCCTGCACACTTCGTTGTTCTGGTTTGGCCCTGGGGTCCAAGCGCGTGCCTATGACGACCGAGGTCAAGGCGCTCAACTTTACGACTTAGGTCGTGGGCTTGAGCCCTGCGGCATATTTGGAGCGACTTAGCATACATTCAGTTATCCTACGGCGCTGTACGAATGAATTATGCATGTTTTTTTTAACCCTAGGCCAAATCAAGGTGGCAGTCCACATCGTTGCGTTCCGCCTTGCTCGCCGCTTCCTTCTGCGGCGCTAGCCGCTTGCGCGTCGGTCCTTAGACGTTTTCTTCTCCTTTTTCTCCTTCCTCTACTGCTAGATAACTCTGCCTTCACGTCGACGCTGAAGCACTGCGTACGCAAGGTCAACAGGGGCACCCACCCTCGCTCGCCGGCTATCCGCCGGCGCGGCACAGGCGTCCAAACTGGATAGAGCGCGTACTGGATAGGGCGCGTACCGCCTCGGCGTCCTCGTTGCAGTGCGCTCCGCCGGGCGGCGGCGCGACGTTGAAGTCTCGGCGGCGCCGCCGCCCGGGGTGGCCCGGTCGCCGGGCGAACGGTTAAGTCGCGATGGGGCGGAGCGCTCGCCGCGGCGACGTAGCGCCGAGCCTAGCGCACAGAAAGTGCCGCCGACGCCGCCAATTCGTCGCGACGGCCGCCCGTACCTCTTCGGGCACCCTGACGGCACGGAAATATTGTCGTTCTTTTGGACCTCGAGCTAGCGTTCTCCGGTAGCCTGGCTCCGGAAGGGCCTCGAGCTGACGCGTCGAGCTACCTGTTTTCGGCTCGTCACGGGCAAAGCGGCGGAGCATTTCCGGCGGTGGGCGAGAAGACGTCAGTTTTCTCCAGCATCCAAAACCGCAGGGCGCCCCAACGGCAGAGCGCCGCCTGTGCGCGATTCCACCAATAGCGTGCCTGGGAAAGCGCTCGCCGCCTACACACTAGCGGCCCTGTGGGGGCGGGGCGGGGCGGGGACGGCGCGGGCCTTCACTGCGGCTCCCGCCCGGAGTCGCCGCTGCGGCTAGCGCGACGAGGCCGCAGGCGAGCCTGCCGCGACCTGCGGCCTCGCACCCGATGCCTCTCGCGTGTCCGGAGTTGATTCGCGTATTTACCCGTCTTGCACCGCTCCCAATCGCCATTGGGCCTCGGCTCGCCTCAGTCGGAATGCGTGGCGAGGACGACTGCATTCCCGGAGCGCCGCGGCGGATGCTGTTGACGGCTGCGCGCTTCGGAGGCTCACGATAGCTAGGCAGCTAGGCGAGTGTATTAACGATCTCTTATAGTCACGCAGTGAATGCTAAGTACTAGCGATGCTTGCGAAAGAGAAGGGCGTCCTTCGGAGGCCGTGCACGCCCTCAGCTCCGACGAGTCTATGGCTTGAAATCTCTCTCTCTCTCTCTCTCTCTCTCTCTCTCTCTCTCTCTCTCTCTCTCTACCGATTGAGACTACTCCACCTATTGACGTGACATTAAAAGTGGATCTACGAGCGCTTATTCCTCGTATCATTTGCCTCCTCCGTGTGTATCATCCCGTTGGTGCTTCTAGCTGCTGCAATTATGCTTGCTATATTCACCAAATCGCTTGACACGTTTTCAATGCAGTGACCGTGACAAGAGCTTAGAAAGCCGCTGGCTCTCCTACGACGCTATAAAATGCACCGTCAATATTTTTTGCTATCACTCTAGAGAGTAACAATTCACCATATTTCTGTGCTTCGTTTCGCTAGCGAAGGTAAAATGCTTTACGTTAACCAGCCTGCCTCCTAACTTTGGAAGTAACTATGCCGGCTATGTTCCAGATCCTGTTCACTTTCCTGCATCGCATATGTAAAGTGCCTGGAAAAAGATTAGGTTCATTAAGGGTGCTATACAAATTTATTATTAGTATATCGCTCACTCTAATTCACAGGGTTCCCAGATTACCGAAAGCGAATGTCACAAAATGGTCGCATTATTGTTTCTCAAGAACCTGCCTGTTCTTTATATTTTTAACTATTGGATCGTATTATATCTAATGTCAGCTAGCGATCACTGCATTGAGAAAGCTGACTTCGAGCGATTTAGCCTGACTTTGCGAGTGACTTTGCGAGTGACTTTGCGAATGCCACTCAGCACATTTTTTTTGAGCTCTGCACCAAGCAAGACAAATGGATAGTCGATCCTCATTCGGCTGTTTTCTATAAGGATCCACCAATCGAAACGAAAGAGCTTTGTCGGGTGCACACATGCTATCGTACAGGTCGCCGGGTTCTTGGCATTCAGGCAATGAGCATGCTGTGCCCAATCTCCCTTTGAGTAGACAAAGGCTGAGTAGACAAAGGCTGAGTAGACAAAGGCTGAGTAGACGATGGCTGAGAGATGCCCAGCGGTCACTGCTTCAGCAGCTAGCAGTGGCCGCTGACAGGCACGTTAGCACCGCTGCATTCGACTCCGGGCAAGGAGGCCTGCGGAGTGGTCTGTGCAGTGGCTAGTGCCACACTGGCATTGCTGCTGCTGCTGTGCTAGTGCCTGCTGAGATTTGCCAAGTGAAGCTTAATGGCTGCATGGCTAAAACAATCCACCCTATATTTAACTTGCCCTAAGCACAAAGACACAAAGATGACTGCTGCTTGCAATGCCCCCAGTGCTACCGCTGCTGCCACCCTCGGCACTGCTGCTGCTCCTGCTGCTGTACTCGGGGCACACGACTTCAGGTCCATGCTTGCTTTACTCCAGCTTAGCCTGACAGCCAACTGACTACGATATTGCTCACAAGATGCACAGTGCTACCAATGGTGCTCTCTGTCAGCTTAGGAGGCCTGTCTTTATGCACTGGCAGAGTTCTCACGTCTACACGAAACTGTCGTTTCCGTGAGCACACACGCAAGAGACACACAAGAGCACACATACAAGAGACGCGCACAAGCGCACATGCGCACGCACATCGGCACGTGCACATACATTGTTTGCTCGTCTGTTTTGGCTAATTCTGCCAAGACAGGAGCCGGATCCTCGGCGTATCGAGGCTGCAGCCTCGTGCTGCCGCCTCGATATGCTCACGCTGCCTTTTTTACCGTTGCAGCAGCCTGCAGCGTGCAGCAGCGGCGTGCAGCAGCAGCTTCAGCAGCAGCATCAGCAGCCTGCAGCAGCGGCAGCGTGCAGCAGCAGCAGCCTGCAGCATCATCATCACAGGCTTTGCCGATTTCCCAAAGGACTAGCAAAACCCTTCGAAGCCAACATTGGTGAATGGCAAGCTATGGTAACTGCGCAATTATCGACAGCGGTGAGCGGCTGCTGTTGCCGCCATCTCTCGCTGCTGCGGCCACATCGCTCTTTGCTGGGATGGCTGTCCAGGCTGTAGAACGTTCCACCGAGGCCGCTCTCAGCCTTGCGACCAGTGGACCCAGCCGGCGGCTCGAGAACTCCATGGCACCAGCCGACGTCGTCGCTGCTGCTGCCTCCGGAGCCATCGGCCCGGTAGGGGCGGACAGCAACCATCCTTGATTGGCAATGGCTGCGGCCGACAGGCGATTGCTGAGAAAAACCGAGGCAGCAAATGGAGATGTGCTTGTTGAGAGGCAATAAACGATGGTGGGGTGCAGGCGCTGGTACCTGGGATAGTTTGGCATGCTTTGATCGTGTCTGCAGCAGCAGCAGCAGCAGCAGCAGCCATCACTCTCTTGGAGTGAGTTAAGAGTGGCTGCACTCAGACAATAGAAAGCCAGTGCTGCCATGACCAGACGCAATGCTGTCGGGTCACGGTGTCAAGGACATTGTTGTTACATTGGTATCAGCGAAGCTTTTCAGCTTCTTGAGCAGCCGTTAGTCTAGTGGTTCTGCTTCACAGTTATTGCATTGCCATAGCCCATTAGTTCCGCGAAGAGATAGCAAGCAATGGCTGCCATGCACAAGGAGTTCCAGAGATGCTGCAGCTTATCAGGGAGACACTATGCTCAGGGGCCAGCCACTCGAGAGGCATGTGTGGGAAAGATTGGCCACAAACGAGCAGCCATTAGGAGATGCTAGCTGCATCCTGTGCACCTGCATGGGCTGATGCAAGAAGGCTTGCGACAGCCGAATTTTGTTATTGTTGTTACTGAAATTAAGCATTTGCGCTTGCTGCTGCTGCCTTGTATGGTCATGCCTCTGCCACAGCACATCGGCCGTTTTAGTGGAACGTCGGTGCTAATGCCATTTAGTAATGGCAGCCAGCAATATGCATTTCATTTGCAAGATTAGCCAGAATATGGGCGAACTGCTTGAGACTTTCCAGGTGTTAACCACTTGCAAGGCAGAGCAGCCAGCTAGTGAATGGCCTGCCAGCAGGCAGGTGCAGGAATGCAGGGCCAGCCAGGCAGGCAGGCGTCCACCTTAACAAGGCCTCTTGCACACATTCTGCCACTGCCCCACCCCACAAGTGAGCACCCCCACCCAACCACCGGGGGAACCACTTCGCAGCCGGAGAGATTCACAGACTGTGGATGCACGACACGAAACAGGGCCATCGCAGCATGTCTGACCAGGCCCTGGCCCTGAGAGCCTGCCAGAGGGAGCTGCAGTGCTTGTGCAGCACTCACCTGGGCAGCCGCCTTAGCGTCTGGAGCAGGAAGGCGTGCACCTGCATCAGGGAGCCGTGAGCCGGCTGGTCGCCTGTCCAGTAGCGGACGTTTCGGATCCGCTCGAGCGTGTCGTGTTCGTCTGGCGTGTAGAAGGGTGAGCGCCCACAAATGCTGTCGCAAGATATGGAGAAAATACAGACATGATTTGTATAGCGCCCTGCATCTCAATGGATGCCTGCGTAAAAGCCTCTCCGACTCAAGTCTGCACAGTTCACACGATAATCTGATCGTTCCAATTGGAGGCTTTACTCATGGCCATCTGGGTAGGTTTTAGTGAATGGTCTGAAGTCATACGGCCATGCTTTTATGTTTTTGTGTCTGAACTGGTTACTTTCTGGCATACTTAAAAAGTGAGGTTGCGACTAGACAGGCACTGCTGAACACTTGGCCACAAGTGTATGCTATTGTGATGTACTACCGGTTTTAGTCAACTGATAAAACTGGCAAACCCACCTTTAATGCAGCTACCTAGCACACAACTTAAGGAACACAAAATAAAAGAAACCAATGCTCTGATCAGTGACATTTGAGATTACAAACAGCACGTGGTAGAAGTCTTGTTCCAGAAGTGTCCTTTAAGGCATCACTTTATCGGGTGTTTGGCTAATTCTGTACCCACTGACATTTCAACCTGAGGTCTCTTCCAAACGCATCGAGCCATGCCTATGCTTGTCCGGGAGGGATGGCAGCAATTAGTCGGTGAAAGCTGTGAACGAATGGCGATTCACGTATACACAGCTGCTTCTTCAGTAATCCACATTGCTCTATGGTTTTTACCCAAGATTCTCCTCTTCATCATTCCCTCGAGGCTCTGCTGAGACAAGCTTTAGATAAACCACAGGCCAAGAGCTAACACTTTGGGCATTGTAGGTGACAGGCAAGTGAAGAGGCTGCAAGTTGTTGAGCAGTAAGACAAGTAGCTTCCCACGTCAGCAGCAGCAGCAGCACAAGCTGTGCTTCAGGCCATCATTATCGCGGCTGTTTGAGTCAGCATTCACAAGATCAACACGGTTGTGTGCCGATAGTTGAGGTTTATGCATTTCAAATGTGAGCCTAAAACCACCCTGCAGTTAAACAAAGCAGACTTGCCTGATCCAGGCCGTCTTATGACTTACAAAAAAGGCATGGGATGAAATAGGTCTGTTCAAAGAACCTGACAGGGTGAATGGGTGTAGGTAGATTAAAGTAAATTAAAGTAGATAAAGTAGATTAAAGGGCAAACAAGACAAGCTACATGTTCGGGAACAACATATGGATTCCAGATCTGTGACTAGAATAGAAATAAAGGATTTTCAAAAAGAGATGACTAAAACATAGAGCATAGCACACAGCAGGTAGCTCCTGTGACAGAGCAGTACCAATATCTGTCAGTAAATGTCTGCCAAGTCAACTGGGTGCTTTCACATGAGAACCTTTACGAGAGAGCTATCTATTCCAGATGGATTACATTGTGTGTCTGCCTCTCAGCTCTCAAAATCATTCGCGTCAGTATTGGCTGAAGTGAGGCTCCTGCTTAACTCGTTTAATGCGAATTGCTTGTTGCGTGATGCTCTTTGCATATTCTCAGGACGAAAGTCTTTTCCTGATAATACTATCTGTGAATAGCACAACACATACGTTTGCATTCAGACACAGCAGACTTTGTCGCTATCATGTAAGCTGCCATCTCAAAGGCAGCGATTAACATCCATCTAGGCAAATAGTTCGCCATTTGTATCAACAGCACAGGCAATCAAAGCATAGAATCGCACAATATATTACTCTTATCCTCCTTTTAGGGTAGATGATGATGATAATAATAATAATAATAATAATAATACATTTCTTATAGCACCCTCCGAGAACTCAATCTCTTTCTAAGCACTTTGCATTTGCTGCAAAGGAAGCACGATCGAATGCTGGTAGCATGCTCAATAAACAACAAGAATAACATGATTAGGGGTGACATGCACAGGGTCAGCATGCAAGTATGGTTAGTGGCACCAAGCACACTCTTAGCATGCATAAGCACCAAGGAAGAGATTGAGTTCTCTGAGGGCGCTTTATCAAGTATGCTATTATTATTATTATTAGCTCATGAAGGTCAAATCACAGGGACCCACTAAATGTTGTCATAAATAGATGCGCTTTTAGTTTCTTTTTGAATGTGGTCAAGTCAGGAGATGTCATGACGACAGTCGGAAGTGAGTTCCAGGCTTTGAGAGCATACGAACTAAAGGTGCGGTCTCTAAATGATTTGAGGTTTGTACAAGGTATAAGTACGATTAGATTCCGAAAAGCAGGTGGTACGATGCTTAGCCTGGTGGGGAATAGATCTGATAGGTGAGCCATGATGGCACACTAGGTAAGGCGGTTGCTTTCACGACCTCGGTCCCGAGGTCGTGGGTTCGATTCCTGCGGTGGGCGATCCTTTATCGCTACTGCAAGCGGTGGTGATAGCCGTAAAGGCTCTTCTGTCGCTATACAAAAAGAGGCTGTTTAATCAGCTAGGATTTGTTTATTTGTTTTTTAGGTAGGTCTTCGAGAAGTGATGTGATTTAGCAACTGCGATGCTCACGATAGACAGGCCTAGCTGCAGAGTTTTGCACCAGCTGTAAGCGCCTGATTTCACAGGCAGGTAGACCTGCAAGCAGTGAGTTTTAGATATCGAGACGGGATGTCACAAATGCAAGGACCAATTTAGATGTGGTATCCCTGTCTAATCAAGCCCGAATTTTAGCAATGTTGTGTAGCTGAAAGTAGGCAGATTTGACTATGGAGCTGATGTGGTCGTCTAGCGAGAGGTCACTTTGGAACATGACACCTAGATTTCGAGCTGATTCAACAGGAGATATACTGGCAGAGCCGATTTTAAGCGTTAACCGTTCCCATTTCTGAACCACACTCGGTTAGCCCATAACTAGTAAGTTGGTTTTATCATCGTCCAATTTAACAGAATTTGCTGCCATTCATGTGCGGATGTCATCAATACACGTAGCAAAGGATTTGAAATAATTTGAGGTGCTCAAAGGCTGAAAGAGATCAAAGCAAAGGTACAACTGGAGGTCACTGGCATAGAAGTGAAAGCTTAGATTGTGCCTGGCAATCACATCGGCAAGAGGGAGAGTATAAACCGTGAAAAGAACTGGACCAAGAACAGAGCCCCAAGGTACCCCATATTTCGGAGATTCATCGGATGATGTAATGTAATGCATCTCCGTCTGTAACTCCACAAAGCCATAAAGACTATGTTGGTGTTAAACAGGAGAGTTTTGTATAGCGCACTCACAGCCTAGCGGCTTCCGGTACGCATTCAGTAGCCAACAGACTTCGTCTCACGCAACAAAGAGAAAGTGGGAAGCATAGCAGAGTCAGGAGAGCAGTTGAGGTAGTGAGTAGCATGGAAGTAGCAGCTCAGGACTGCTGAAAATGATGAGCCATAATCGGCATTAGGAGAGTAGTTGTCGTTGCGTAAGAATTGTGGAAGCGAGTTCCACAGTCTCGGTAGGACCTGCAGAGCTAAAGCTTCTGCCACTAACGGTCTTTAAGCAGAGGAATGGAACAGCTAATTTATTGTCCACACAAGACCTTAAGGCGTGAAGAGGCTGAGACTGGTGCAGCAGTTCAGCTACGAAGGAGCCAAGCCGGGATCTTTGCCCATTCACACCAATACTCTGGAGTCTTCCACTGAAATAGGACCTGAACCATGCAGTGCAGTGACAGTGGTGCCCAGGCGAGATGAGAGACGCTCAAGAAGGATTTGGTGATCGATTGTATCAAAAGCTGCCGAAAGATCGAGCAAAACAAGCAGAGAGACTCTACCTAAGTCTGCATTCTTTAGTAGGTCGTTGTACACCCGAAGCAATACAGACTCTGTGGACTAAATAGCTCTACAACCAGACTGGAACTTACTAGCAAGATGTGAATTTTCAGTGTATGAGCTCAGCTGGTCTGCCACGACTCGATCCAGTGTCTTTGATAGGAACGGTAGAAGGGAGACTGGGCGGACGTTTTTGAAGTCCTCTCGGTCTAAGGTTTACTTTCACGAGTAGTGGCCAGACTACAGCCTTTTTGAAAGGTGCTGGGACATGACCTGAGGCTAATCACATATTAATGATGTTAGTTATGCATGGTAGCAGCAGATCAATGCATCGTATAAGCAGGGCAGTGGGAATAGGGTCTAGAGGACTAGTTGTCCTCTTTGATTGGGATATGAACCTCAGGTCACTAGTGACCTTGAATGTAGACATTGAGGTGCTGCATGGAATAGTGGGACAGGATTCTATGTAGACTGAATGAGATCTGCACGTGTTTAGATAAGCATAATTTCGTAATAATTGATGATGATAAAGTGCAGTTCGATGAGAAAATTCGGTCGAATGTGTGACCTTTGATGTGAGTGAGGCCATGCACATGAGTCATAAGTGACAGTGAGTCAGTCAGTGCACAAAATTCAGTGCTGAAGGGTCAGATAAGTTATCAAAATGAATGTTGAAATCACCCGTAATGAGGAAATATCGATTTTTTGCATGCAGAACAGAAATGAGATAAGAGAAATCTGAGATAAAGGAGGACTTGGTACTTGGTGGGCAAGAGACTACTGCCACTATCGGTTGCTTGTTGTCGGATGAAATCAAGGCGATATATTCAAAAGACTGTTTCGAGGGTACTGCAAATAACTTGAAATCGAAGTTTGAGTGTGTGATAATAGCGATTCCACCTCCAGTTTTGATTGATCGAGGGTGTGAAAAACGATGAAGCCAGTCGGAGTTACGTCATTAATTGTCGGACAGTTTCAATCAAGGTGAGCAGGTCGAGGCCTTTTCATAACTAAGTTCGCTTATTACAAGGGATTTATTGCACATTGAACGAGGTTTCAAAGACAGGCGTTAAGTTGTACCGTCGGAGTTATAACAGGCCTGATGACCACAAAGTTAAAGAGATTCAAAGTAAGGCTTAAGGGATAATGCACTGAACAGTTCGAGACTGCTAGGAGTACCAAACGACAGGCACTCACTTCCCAGCTCCCGCCCAACGAGCCGTGTCTCAGATTTCGACCTCAGCCCCTTCGGAGGCTCCGGAGTGCTTTTCTTTTGATAGCGCATAATTCATTCATCTTAGCAATGGTAATAACATACATGAATGCATTTTAACTACGATATAACTAGATGAGCCTGCCATTTGACTAAGTCTGCAATGCCTGTAGAAGTCAGTCAGAATATCACAATCAGTTGCTGGTCAGATAAGAACGACGAAGAATGTGCATTAGACATTAAATAGATAACTGTACGTTGGCAGAACGAATCGACTGAACTGCTGCTGCTGCCTGGACCAGTGGCTGCCTAGCCCAAATGATGCTCGAGCTGCTCTATACTAGGAAAGGCTGTACACTAAACTGTTCAGGTTTACGTCGAAAGCCTTCAGTCAGACGAATTGCTGCCAATGTTTAAAATGATCCAAAAACTCAACCGATGCGATAATACATATCTGGAGCAGTCTCAACCATTGACGGCACTGCCAGTCTACTTCCAGCATGTGAAATGACAGGGGCAGCAGCAGCAGCAGCAGGTCTAGTGCTTGGTCAAATCGCAATGCTGTAGACATGAAGGAGCTAGGCAATAAGAAGAGGCTGAACAAAGCCTCTGAACTGGCAACGGGCCACTCCTGTGGGAAGATTTTACGTGCAGCCAGTCATGTTATGCAGCATGCGAATACTGAGGATCCTGGCAAGACACTAGCAAGACAAGACAAGGCAAGACACTAGACACTGTCTAGCCAATGGCTCGAAGGGTGGCATCAATAGTGGCAGACTCAGTATCTATCACCACCGTAGACACAATTCCCGATGGCGGTCCGGCCCAGCTGACATGTGTGCCAGAGAGATACCAAAGTGCCTGTCGGGAAAACTGAGTTGCCAACAGAAAGAGCTTAGACTGCCTACATGCTACTGGCCTGCTTTTCAGCAGCCTGAACTCTGACACTGCCAATGACTGGCCTCTAAGGTGACAGGTGACCTCTAGAGTGAGGCAAGAAAAGTGCAACTGAACCGATCGCGAAGTGCTTAAATGAGACCTGCAGAGAGGGTAACGAAACAGGGAGAGGCCAGGCCGTCAGCAATGCTTGCTGATGGACTAAACCGGAGCTGTCAATGCGGCCTACTTTCAGCTAAGGAACGTCGCCGTAATCAGTGCCGGTTTAGATAAGAGTACGACAGCCAAGCTAGTCCGTGGGTCTGGGACTTGCGCATCTGGATCATCGCAATAACCTTTATTCAGGACTGCCGCTTCCGCTGTTCATCGATGACAAGTGGTGATGCAAATGCAAATCGAGGCAAACTGGTGATCCATTGCCACATCGCATCAGTTCTGTCTGAGCGTCACTGGCTCCCTGTTAAGAAGCAACCAATCAATTTTAAGATCTTCCCTCAGGCTGGCTTCCCGGTCGCTTCATTCGACTGCACTAACCTACCAATCCAACCTCCTTGCTCTCTAGTGTGTTCTTGAACCACTTGCGATTCAGCATCTAGTCATCTTGTAGTAAATTGAAATCTTTTAGTGACCGAGTCTTCAGATCATATGCACCGAAAGTCTAAAACTCGCGTTCTGCTTCGGTCACTACCTACAACGACCTTGCATTTTAAGTCTCAGCCAAAGGCTCATCTGCTTCGGTCAGCCTTTGCCTTTGCCGCAGTGAATTAGGCAATTTGTTTCCAGTGTCCTTTGCATGCATAGCTGTTCGTGATTACTGTTACGATTACTGCACGTTACCAGCTAGAGATGTAGTTTGAGTGACTTCGTGTTTCTTTGGCATGCTGGCCTAAGCTTGATACCTCGTTGCCTCTGCATGCTTAATGCCACGCGCATCACTAACAATTTGCTATTGATTCTCTTTCAGGGAGTTGTGACGCCCTTGGATAGTTATTAAGTTCTCTAAAAATGCCATACAAACGACGTATTGTTATTATTATCCACATATATGCACGTCCGCGTGCATGTGGAGCACAAAGTTTTTCATGCCAACAACTACAGTGAAGCCTCATGACTTTCATCGTGGTTTCCTTCCATGGGAGCAGGACATGTCTCGTCGGCATCGAAAGTCGGCATCGAAACCTGGGCCATCAAGTGCCTTGGTAGGTAGGGATCATAGCAACTGCCAGCACATGATCCTATTAATCAAGTAGACTAGAAATGCTTCAGCCCACAATATCTCGCACGGAGAATAATTTCTGGCGGCAGTCTGACGACTTTCCATAATGTGCGTAATGAAAGGGTTGCAGTCTCACAGTATCTCATGGGAAGATTTATACTGAATTGGGCACTGAGTGTGAGCAGATAATGGCCACCCAGTGCGGGTCGTGCATGACCGGTTCTCTTTCCACTTAAATTATGACACAAGGACAGAGATAGCATAACAGGTAATAGCTGCATTTCATGCTGCAGTCCACCCTTGGGATGGAGGGGCGCCCATCGAACAGCAGGCACCAGACAGGAATGTCATTCTTATCTCCAGCTCGCACTGTGGCTTGGCTTCCTCGGCAGAACTGCACTGCAGAGCTGAAGCAGCATAAATTCACATTGGCTCCACTAAATGCCCAGGCTGCCACTCATCCAGCGAAGCCACTGAACACGAGATACTCACGAGGGTAGAACACACTAGCTTGTGTTCTACCCTCGTGAGTATCTGCCGATGCACAGCCACAACTGTATCCTCTGCTGCCTCTTTCACCAACCTGGATGAGGCATGATAAGCTAAGGCACCTGCCCAGCTCCAAGCTACACCCACTTATATTGGCAGCAACTGCAGCAGCAGCAGTACGGCTTCGGCGAGGCAAGGCAGCATAGGCAACAGTGGCAGCCAGGGATAGCCGAGAGTATTATGCAGGCAGCTGGTGGGTAGCTAGCATGGTGCTCTTTCTCTTCTCAGCCGACAGGACTGTAGCCATTGCTCTAGGCTTAGGCGCTAGCTTGCCCCGAACAAGCTGCTCCTACCCTCCTCCCGGGTATTGAGGCATTAGGATGCATCCGAGCCTGAAGTCAGGACGTGAGCAGCAACGGTGTTAAACTGCTCTGCACAAAGGCCTCTGTAGGTAAGAAGCAAAGAAAGACAGTCATTATAAACACCCAAACGGCTACCCGTGCTCGAAGTGCTCACCCTTTGGGCTGTCTCCATGCCCAGAGTGTGCCCTACAGTATAGAGAAAGTAATACCACCCTATGTAAAATTTTCGATGCTGACTTAGCAAGTTCATCATGTTAGTCTGATATGAGCAGAGTCAACCCACTGTTTTCTGAGTCTGTGTACCACCACTTGTGGAAAGTTCTACCAGATAGACCAGAGTCAGTTATTTGGGGAAATTTTGCTGGAAGATGCTTCTCGTACTGCCCTGTAGCTGGGCGCCTCGATTACAATAGAGCTGGAAACACTGCCATTTACATGTATAAGTGAGCGTACTGTGAGTTCTGAATGCCACCCCAACTGAGCCTACTACTACTACTACTGCTGCCTACCTGCTAGGCCACTGATTGCATCTGGTGCAGCGAGCCGGCAATCAACTTCAAGACTGCATGCGAAGAGCTGGCACAAACAAGAGCTCTGTACAATTTACCGATGTCGGGGAGGGCAGAGCAGATGAGTCATCAGGGCGATGAGCTGGCACAACGAATAGCAGAGGGGTGTGGTTACAGACATCCTGCAGACCTACAGGCACATATACAGGAAATAACACACTGCTGCCACACCATGACTAATAGGGCAAGCTAACCGTTGCAGCAGGTTCAGAGAGGTGAATACACATGCTACTTAAGTATGATCTTACAAACAAATCATTTGTTCATTCCTGAGGGCTGATATCATCCCCGGAGAAAAAAAGAAAATTAGCTTCCAGCAGTAGGACCAGCAGCCACGGTGTCGATGTTGTTAGGCGAGGTATTGTGGAGAGATAAGGTTTATGAGAAAAAAAAGAAGGATGAAGGAGGGCGAAAGAAGATATGAGAACGAGAGCAAAATATTGAGGAGAGAGTTAAAAGAGAGAGAGAGAGACAGAGACAGAGAGGAGAAATGAGAGAGTAAGAGGAGGAAGCATGTGGGAGGTAAGAGATCAGAGGAAGGAAGGGAAGAAAGAGAGCCTTTTTTGGCATGTCCCCTTCATATAATTAAGAGCCTTGGTGAACTGTAAAATTTGTAATCATGAGCAAGTGTTTGCTGACCATCGACAGGCCTGAACCCATGTGGCCAGAGAGCAATAATGATGGAGGTTAAATAGCAGGGTCATTGACTTAGTGTTTCATAAATATAATTATCAGTAACGAATAATAGTTTGATTAGCATGTCGGATGTGCCGTTTGCAGTGACTTGTTAAGAGCTTGCCTGTGTATCTGCAATGGTCTAACTGTCATCTGATACCTTTGTTTGCAGCATCAATTTCTGACCTGTTATACTAAACGCTATGCCCTGGAGTCGCCAAGTGGCGACCATAAATGCTGTTTTAATCAGGCCCTCTCATACCTTCCTTGCTTGGCATGCAACTATGAGCCGAGGTCCATATGATCCTTGGGGTCCAAGAAGTAAGCAGTTCTTGACAGCCCCTTAAGATGGTGGAAGGTGGTTTTGTCCCCTCTCGTACTGCTGTGCTCAGGACTTCTCTGTCCAATCATGTTTGGCAGGCTAGCTACCTGCAGATCTTCGAGAGTCGCTTGACGATAAACATCTTTCCAGTTGCATATAGATTATAGCTCTTAACTTGGACTGCTGTGCTTGAGGATTGTGCCTATCAGCATAACTATTTCGAGTATTAACTGTGCTACAAGGTATTTCGAATACAAAACTATGCATGCAAAACCAAACAACCACTAATTATTAGGGCCATGTAAAACATGGTCTAGTTTTTTCTGGTCAGTAAGTTGGTGATGTGAAGGTCACGACAGCTATGGCATGATGCAAGACATTCTCCATAAGCTAGTCATTCATGATCGGTTCAAGTGGCAGAGCTGAATCATACGCCGGAGAACAACTCGGGATTTAGGTTTTGGTGCAGTTTAGCTATCTTAGAAATGAGGCAGCAGTGAAAGGAATAGCTCACACAAATACGTTACAATCAGAAGTACAAGTAAGTAATTTATTTGCCATTGCTCCACGGTATTTAGCAGGAAACAAAACATTGGGGTCGGCCGTAAAGGATCAGCCATCACCCAGTGTCCATTGGCTAGCAAAAGGAAAGACTATCTATGGTTTACTGAGAGTTATCTAGTAGCTGATACTAGCATCACTGCTGCATGATTATAGGTGAGCCGAGCCGTCAAAGTCGATGAGGGATGGAGGTGGAGAATTTCACGTTTTATTGGTCCTCATACCTGTAATCACAATCTTTTAATCAACCGTAAAGTGTGTAGTGCTAAAATAAGTAAAGAGATGACTAACATTATATTGAGGTCACGTTTTGTCAGTAAGTCAGTCTTTTTGGACTCAGCCAATCGTACCTGCCTATGTAGTGGTTGTTCACATGACACGGTCTGGGTGAGCGAGTGCAGGTATGAGTTCATACGGTGTGACCACATGTACTGCTGAGAATTACCCCCCTGCCGTAGGGAAATGCCTTCAATTCAATTCATTGTACCATGTGGTTACATAGCACCTTCAAGCCCAGCCATAAAAAAACAAAACTGGTGTTAACAGCCACCATCCAAAGGTTAGTACCAGCTTCTTCCAGCAAGATTTTTGACCCAGACCTTTGGTCTACTGCCAACCACGTGACTGCTCAGCTTGTCGGTCCACTAATAAAGAGGATGTATGACATGACGTCACATGCCAGTCATGCTTACTGCCATGCATCCCTCATCATCAGAGACTCCCCAAGTTCAAGGCTGCGGCAGAGCTACGACATGTGGAAATGAAGTGCAAAGGACTGCAACGGTCATCGCTAGTTCATGAGAGTGAGTTATTAGCTAATCTGATATAGACTGCGGAATGTGTCACGTTGCAGAGGTATTTTAATCTTATATTTAAGTGAATATGCAACGAGCGTATGCAGTTTTCTCTGCTCATTCACTGGCACATGTGGTCATTAAAGACCACTCCATACATTTTCAAGCCTCTTGTGCCTAAGCCAATCGCCACATGAAAAGCTCACATGCATCACATTTTTATGGATTCTGGCCCGTCTAACAGTGATGAGAGTGGCTGCTGAGAGAGTGCCTCCAGCACCCGACTGAGCTGCCTACAAAGGCGATGTCACGCTGTCACTAGTCTCAATGGTGGCAGTTAGTGGCCACTCCTAAGAAGACAGTTTTAGCAGCTCCCACCCCAAGTGCTCTGACAGGGGCCGCAGAAGCAAGGGAGTGGAGCTTAACTATGAGTAATAGCTTTGCGGCTGAGCTCCGAGGAATCTGACAGCCGAAGGTGAAAGCTGGCCAACAGAGGAAAGGCAGGCATGCCATGGCAGCCGAGTGCTCAGCAGCAGCTTAGCAGCCGCAGCTGCAAGTCTGCACTCGAACCTCGTTTCTGAAAATCTGCAGCCACTTCGGATACAATAGTTAACTCTGGTCTCACTTGCCTATTGCATTCTCTCACCTTTTCCGGTTGAGTCAGGCACGACTATCAGTCAGAGGGCTCTCTGTGAATAAAGCCCTATCGTCTCATTGCACACCATTCGAGATTACGACACAACTGGTCTCTGCCTAAGTGTCGTTTTAATCTGAATGAATGCCCCAGCATCGAATGCAGTATCGGCTGGCAAATGCAGCACTGGTTGGTAAGGCTTTCCTTTTATTTTTTTCTATTGTGCCTATGGTTAGAGTTGACACCTCACGGCATAACGCGACCGGGCTCGACGTCTCGGGCTTGTGACGTAATACCCAATCGCATGACCTGCTCGTGTGTCCACCGTCAGCCACACGCTCAGAGTCTCTTCAGCACCTTCTGACATCATTACAACCAGACCGTCGCTGCTTAAATGACCGCACGCAACGCTCGACGACTTCGTTGTCTTGACGACAAATATTTGCTTTCTATTTGTCTACTTTTTTCTCACGCCCCTTCCTCCTTACCCTTTCTTGCCTCTTCCTGAGAGGGGAGGTAGCCCTTGTCAACCCGGAGATACAGCCATTTTTATTTAGCTGCAATGCACAGCTACTAAGTACCGGTACGATTAAAGTCTCAGGAAAGTTCTGGGTGTGTAAGGCAGCCAGCAGACAAACAACTCGTGATGGTGGAGCTTATACAGGTGGGTAAACAGTACGGTGCCATTCTCAACCATTCTTCATGTAAAAGCAGCCCTCCATACGAATGAATGGTATTCAGTTAATAGCTCCACACCACTGCAGTAAATGGCGACCCTACATGTGACTATGTGACTTCAATTGAAAAACCTGCACGATATCACCGACTTTATTCAGCTCCTGCTTACCAGGCCCAGTTTTCAAACAAAACGCTTGATTAGGCAGCACGAGAAAATATTTTAGAGGCTGACAATGAAGATACTCGTGGCACCTCACACTCATAACTAATCTACCAGGAACAAATGATAGCCGGCCCATAAACCAGTGCCGATGAGCAGCAGCAGCAGCATTTATTACAATACTCACACCAACTGCAATGCTTTGCATAGATGCTGTCTGTCTTATCTAGCCTACTCCATGGGGACGCTGAAATTCTCTGAATAGGAAATATTTGGCTGAATTGAATCGGACGAATTTACGGAGTTCTGAACACAGCAAAGGGATGTAACACCAGTAGGCAGACAGTTTGTATCACGTCGTCCTAGGGAATTCGAACCCACTACCGCCGATGCCATAGGCAAGAAGCGCCCCAACTTGTCCATTTTGCCTAGAAGGAAAGGTGCTTCGGCGATGATGGAGACACGACCCATCGAGCCGGAAACCCAGACCAACGAAGAGCCTGTGCCATGCCAGTAGCAGCGGCTGGGCAGAAACGATTGCTCCAGCTCAACAGCAGCCTTGCCATGCACCCCGGCCAAACTTCTCTGAAGCAGGCTAAACAGATAGCAGCTGCTGACAAGACTTTTGGTTTTGTTTGCGGTGCTTCCTTGCAACGTGGGATTAGCGATTTAAAAAAATTTCAGCAGGGGAGCCTTTACTGATAGCTGCCTTGGGCAACGATGGATTAATCAGTTCCATGCCCTCAGACGAGCCCCCCCAAAAGCATTCTACTCTCTTTTGAATGGAAACGTACATTTTTATGGCTCTAAGGGATCATAATAGCCTAGGAGGTAATGTGCTCGCTCTTTGCCACCGAGATCGTGGGTTTGAATTCTGTGAGTGGGCGATCCTTTATTCCCTACTGCAAGCTGAGGTGATGGCTGTTAAGGCTCTTCTGCTGCTAGACAAG
>WPIO01000024.1:1417500-1552500 GCA_009760855.2 Cristatella mucedo
AGCATCTATTGACTGAATAGTTTAACGTACATGGCAGGACACAAAGGCGATACTCTTTTCGATATCGATAGAAAAGCATAGACTGCCATTCGCTTTTGTAGCCCAAGTAGTACTCTTTGATGCCTTTCGGGGTTAAGCGATCAACTGGAAGCCTGCGCAGGCACACCGAATCTCTCCCAGGGTGCTGCCAGGCTTCAGCTATTCGGTAGTTCAAGACGAAGGAGAGTGATTCTGCACAACAGCCTGGGTGGAGGTAACCTTGACACGTAACTCGTCATTCGTTCGCTGGTTTTCAGCTGTGCCTATCAGACCAAGCCCAGTCCACGGCATTTGAGAGGAGGACTCAGCTAGCAAGCCACCCCTAGCCAACTTGTCCACAGGTGCCTGTCCACAGGGCTCTCTACTACTCTCTGTTCCCCAATCGTCGAGAGATCATGTCGATCAATTCCAAGCCCATAATATATTGCTTATCACTATCAGGCTGATGGCAGTTTTCTGTATTTATCGTTATAAGTCGAACGTGCCTAAATTTATTGCACACAGAATGAGGATCAAGTGTACTACACCCTGGCAATCAGGTAGTTTTGCCAAGGAGTGCCATCGATAATCCTACAAGATTTCATCAGCCTGGTAAACGGCAGAAGCACACACCACTGGCTAGTACGCTGGTCATGAAAGGATCAGATGCCATGAGGAGGTTGATATCACTATTGTAACATATGGAGATAAAGATGATACATTTTGAAGCATCTTGAAAATTCAAAGCAAAAAATCGCTTATTATGGCAATGTATTTCAGGTTGCCTACGAGGGTGCATTCGATTTCACCACCGTTCAATCCAAGAAAGTTGACTGCCATCATGTCATGCCTAATGTCGATCTAATGTAACTTGACAACAGCCATAGCCGGTCCTCGGGAGTTCAGCGACGAGTAAAATTAGGTTCGTCGCTGCAGGTATATGGGTGTGAATGTGCTAGGCCTGAATTAACCTCATGTGGAAAGAATGAATAGAGATAAGGGAGCAGCCGAGAACGGACCTTATCGAAACCTCACGCACATTGTAACTGGAATTTAGGATTCAAATAATGCACGAATCAACCTCACTTCAGTCGTACTCGTCCATACGTTTAGCGCTACCAGTCTCTCCATAAAACCGGATAGTCGAGTCGATGGTGCTGATATCTACCGGCGGGTGGCAGAAGACCGGTGCAGTTGCTCATGCCATCCTTTGTGCTAAGAGCTCGTCGTAATTGCATGGAGGAAGTAGTTCTCTGGATTGACGATGCCTAAATTAAGGCTGAAGTTTATCTATTAGGTTTTAGAGTAACTAGTAACTAAGTCTTTTCTGGCTTCTATCATTATAACCTGTAAGAGCAGGTTCATACCAAGCATATCCATGCTCGTATTTGAAACTATGAAAGCTATCGTGGCAATATGAGTAGACCCGACGCAGACCTACAAGCCCTGCCTTGAGAAGAAACCTCAATAGTATTAGTAATAATTATGCATTTTTGAAGCTCCCTAAGAGAGCCAAATCACTAAATGGGCTCTTCACAAAGGCTGCAAAAGAAGCACATCGAATGACTACCGTACAATTCACAATTGAGTATACATAGGCACATTATATACAGGGATATAGACTATGTATAATTCGTGTGAGAAATGTGTTTATGCATTCTTCAATTGTTTAATTATGATTCGAATGGAAGAAATGCTGTACGGAAGATATGGTTTTCTATCCTGCTTTAAATGCAGTCAATTCAGGAGATGTTGTTATATCACTCTATAGAGAGTGCCTGGCTTTACGTGAAGTCTTCCTCTTCACACCTGTCTAAAAGGTACCTCTTCTGAAATGATTACCTCCTCCATAGCTCTATACAGACACGATCTCTCCCTTCACCCCTCTGGAGACCGACCCTAAACGTGCACACCATGCTGGCAGCCATGTTAGCTCTCATTTTAGCCAGAACGAAGTGTAGAACCGAAGAAACCAATCGAATCATTGCACTGAAGATTGCCGAAGCCCGAGCCCAAGAGGCCCTTTGTACTGCTCTCTAAGCCAGGTCGCCTCTCCATGTAAGCCTGGTGGTTATCTGGAGATGACAGCTGCGCATCCAAAGCTAAGAAGGATGCAGTGGTAAAGGTGCTTGATCTGCTATGAATTTGGTTAGGCCAGACCCACCCTGCCCTTTCAATTGTTCGTGCTGATGATATTTCCGATGGGCAAGCCAAAACAAAAGAATGAACGGATCTAAAAGTAAGTGACAAAACCTTATTTCAAAATAACGCAAGGACATAAAAGTCAATGCAAAAACCGTACTCCAACTGCCCCTGCTGACGGATATTTTCGACAGGCAAGCTAAAGGAAACCATTGGAGGGACCGAAAAGTAAGCGCCGAAACCTTAAGTCGATACGCTACTCGACCAGAGCTTTTGCAGGTCGACAGAAGCAGCGAAATGAGGTGGAGGTGGCATTCACGACAGGAAAGCCTAGCAGCTGAATTGTGTACCATTCTTAAGCCTCTCATCATGCAAGCCGAAAGACCAGTAAGGAGAGAGTTACTGAATTCGAGGTAGGATGTCAAAAATGCACGGACTCTAATTGGTTGTGTGGCACCTTTATATGAAACGAGCCCAAAATCAAATTTAAAAATGTTGCGTATAGCTCTGAGAGGAGATACATTTGATTGCCAAACGGATTTGGTCGGGTCATCTAGCAGAAGGTTGTCTTGGAACCGACTACAAAGTTCTGTGAGGTGGAAACACATGCTTAGCCAATTTTGAGGGCTAGATCTTCTAATTTCTAATTGATGCCAGGTTCGTCGAGCGCTATTAGATTGGTCTTCTCGTCATTCAATTTGAGATAGTTAGCTACCATCCAAGAGTGAATGCAGAAATTGGAAGCTGCAAGAAAATTGAAATATTCCCCTTACCTTTCTCGGCCTTTCTCTGTATCAGACCTGCCTTTCAGCTTTTATCTACGACATCTGCATTTGGATGGCTACTAATTTTCTGAAGCATAAAGACGACTAGGCCAAACTAATAGCTATGCGCAGCCTTAGTGTCGCTTTCAAGACAGAATACATAACCACAAAGATTGGTTCATCTAGCATCACTCCAGTGACCTACCTCTACCCGTAATCTGGGCATGCTGTTCCAAAACGACCTACCATTAGATGAGCACATTGCCTCCACTGTCAAGTACATCTACTTTCATTCAAGTTACGCTTTTAGTTAACATCACCAAAAACTCAAGGCCTGCTTAGACAGGATTACGACAGCCAAACTAGTTTTGTGGCATCGCTTACAAACTACCATGGTTGCCTTTATTCATGACTCGCTGCCTGGGAGTTCAATCGGCTGCAGCTGGTGAAAAACTCAGCAGCTCGTCTGCTCTCTCTTCGACGGCATAGCTGCCACATAACGCCACTCCTGTCTGAGCTTTACTGGGTCCCTATCAAGCATCGAATCAACTTCAAGATCTTCACTTTGGCACGTAGGTCGCTTTACTCGCTTCCACCAACCTTTCTATTGGACTTCTTTGCTCCTCCGAGGGTGAGTGAGAGGTGAGCTCAGCTCTGCTACATCGTAGTCCCGCCTGCTCCTTGGTTTCCAGTCGCCTCGCCTGCCTTTCCTTGCATTAAATTGAAATCTTTTGGTAATCGTACCAACAGCTCATCCGAACCGAAAGCCTGGAACTCGCTTCCGGCTTCTGTCTCCACCAGCATTGACTTTGCACAATCTAAGTCTCAGCTATGGGCGCTCCTGTTCTGCTCAGCAGTCCCGGTGCCTCCATGAACTTGTCTCTTTTCTTCTGGTGTACTTTTTGTGCTTACCCATGGTATCACTCAGTGCACGTTTGTCACTATGTGCCCTACTGACCAGCAGCCCCAAGTATCTTCTTGGGTGCGTTTGTATGCGTGTCCAAGCATAATGCGTATAGGCTTTTCCTTGCTTGTCCAGGCACGTGATCTCGCCGATCAATATATCTTGCCTATTGCTTCTCTTGCAGCCAGTTGTAAAGCACAACGATAGAGATTTGACTATCTATGGGTGCTGTACAAACACATTATTATGTTAATAATCTGAGGTGCTGGAAATTTGGAACGGATCAGACTAGAGGTGTAGCTTAGTTTTATCAGCAAGTAAAGGAAAACCTGTAGTGTGCTTATCCAACTCATCAGCAAGAAAGAGAATATATACTGACAAAAGCGGGACCTAGAATAGACCACTCTGGCAACCCTTACTCCAAAGGCTCACCGGATGAACAGCGCTGGGCACTGCTAATAACTCTCGAAATTCAATAACAACCGTCTTTGTAGAGGCAGATACGCAGAAAGCGAAATCGCTACACGGTTAGAGAGTTAATGGACACACACTCAGTCAACTGGGAAAGCTGCATGGCAGCACTTCTGCTGGACGATAGGCGTGTTTGTCCGAGCCGAAAGTCGCAAAGATATCAAAATAGCTCAGCCTACTGTCACTGTCATATATTTATATAAGCTGATTTAACAGCCTCATTTGTATAGCATCAGAAGAGCCTTAATTGCTGTCGCCACCAATTGCAGGTGGCGATAAGGGATCGCCCACTGCAGGATTCGAACCCGCGACCTCGGTCTCGAGGAACGAACACCTTACCTCTGAATGCTGAATCTCCAGTAAAGTGACTGGAGGCCAATCGAGCGTACAGATTTCGGTGAGCAAGTTTGACGGTCATCAAGGAACGAGGCTAAGCCACCGGATGAGGAGGGTAGTAGATTCCATCTAGGTCTCAATTAGGGGATGCATCGAGATGCCCTTGATTTAGTAGGGAGTGAAGAGACCTCTGGATTTCGAGTGAATCGGAATAAGAAGAATGATAATAAACACATACAATTTATTTGTATATCGCTCTAAGAGAGCTTAATCACTGTCCAGGCGCTTCACATGCTACAGGTCTCAGGCTTCACATGCCAAAGGTCTCACGCTTCACATGCCACTGCCTACGACCTTTAAAGTCATTAAAGTTAGCCTACGTCATTAAAGTTAGCCTGGCTAACAGTAGCGACAGGGTAACTCGTAAGGTAACCCGTAATCTGTAACATCGTTCCTCTGCTGAGATTTTGTCAGGTCTTCTAGCACGCAGGAGATGCAAAGCGCTCGTTGAAGGGCTTTATGCAAACGACCTACTATCGGTTCGGCCAAGGGGTAAGCTACTTGCCCTTAAAGCCGGGTGCCTGCAGTTGCCCTTGGTTATTTTTGCTTGGGAGACTATGCCCGTGCTTGCTGTTTATGTCAGCCTTACCTAATAGTGTCAGTGCGAGAGCTACAATTTAACATCCTTGACAGCCAGTGGCGGTGAGGGAACGTCGTGTAGTAATACTAGCGCTGTAGGTGACAGCGACCGTATTGTCATTCGCCACTGCACATCATAATCCTCCGGGATCACGGAAGGAGTCTGTGATTATGCTTTGTGTCTCCGTCGTCGTGACACTGGCATACAGACGTGCTAGATAGCCCTGCTGTCGGGATGTGCCGCTACAATAGCCGCTAATTCTACTATCACTCTTCCTTTGATCCTGCCTGGCAGGTGGAGTCTAAGCTACACAATATTATTGTTCCCCGAACCAAGTTCCTGATCCGGGTCACAATTAATTAGCAGCGTGACAATGTGTCTTACCAGCATTATTTTTGCTTCAGATAAATGGCACGCTGACCCGATTAATAGCCTTCAATAAGCAGTCAGCTAGAAGTGAACCTCTTTATCTATGGGGTATTACAAGGTCACGGACGGTTGTGCAGTAAAATGAATTATACCTTAGACAATGAGCAGGCCAGGTGCAATGCAAATAAACCATTTGTGTCATGCTCCCATCTTTGCTGTCACAGCTACGACCTCGATCTGATTACTTTGGGTGAGACAATGCACTGAGCAACCTTACGTCAAGGCGGCGAAACTTTGTCATCCATAGTTGTTCTCCTGTCAAGAGTGCACAACTGCTGTTTTTCTGGCAGCGTTTCCATTTCCTATCAATAGGTTACGATCGCTGTCACAAGTGAACCACTCCCATCAGGTAATATTCGGACCTCGAATATTGGCTGTCAGTATTAGCAGTTCTTGCATTGTGATGATTAAGAGCTGTATGCCAAATAATCTATGGTAGTTAAAGTATTTCAATATTTCGCGATTTATCGGCCAGCCTCCTATATGTAAAGCTGTGGCGTTCACTTTTCGCAATATAGAACCAGGCACAAATCTTTTCTGGATTTATTTCCGATCGACGGGCTTAATTGAAGACTGCTGCATTCTGTTTTAGTCGGCGGTGTACATTCGTGCGTCGGAGCTGCTTCAAAGGCTTCCGAGGTATGCTTCGAGGTGCTAGTGGTCAGCCCATATTCAATCACGCGTCTGTATGTTCTAGCTCCTGTTAGTGTGATAAATCGTGCAAAAGACTTCAGTTTCGGAGTTACTACAAGCGTGAGAAGCACCAGCGTACAATGAGCAGGGTACTCAGCATCGCTATGGTTGCTGCTCAGTCGACTGTTCCTCTAGTTCCCTGATCCCAATAGCACATTGACCACCGCTGTACTCAGCAGCTGGAGAGAGAGAGAGAGAGAGAGAGAGAGAGAGAGAGAGAGAGAGAGAGAGAGGGAGGAGACCTGCACTGACCATGCGTCAACACATCAGCAATGTCACGGGCCAATCCCTGATCCAACATGGGAGTAGTCCTTCAGTCAAACACCGAGAATGCAGTAGTAACATTTACCGGCATGGTTAACTATAGTCATGTGGCTATAACCGTGCAGCATACTTACGAAAATCCCCCTGCGTACCCAAAATTAGTTGCTACAACGAGTTTTCAAGAATTAATGACAAAGTGGCGCCGTTAAAACACACTTCTATTACCAACAGAAGTCATTAATTAGTCAAAATCCAGGTCTTCAAAGGACAGTCAGGGAAGTTGAGCTTCTTCAATTTTTCCGGATTACCGCTAGAGTGGACATAAACTCTTGCCCACCAATTGTCCGTCGTTATTGGGACTTCATAAGCATTAGGTAACCCACAATTAGGGCACAAACGCAGAGGTCGGAACCAAAATAGTGCAGCATGAGTAGAGTAAAATGCATGTACTGAACACGGCTCTTAAATTCTGAATAAATCGCAAGCATAGGCAGTCTCGAAGAGGAAAGCTGATAAGAGTTCGGCAAGTGCTTTGTCTGTAGAGTGACGCTCTGCTGCCAACTTCTGAGTCTGTCGGCACGGATTACGCGAATCTCCTACGTTCAACTCAGCCCTACTTAGAGATATACAAGCCCTACTGGCGTCGTTCAGCAGTCTCTCTTACTGCAATTGAGTGTAGCACGCTCCCTCAGACTAGAGTTACTGCTTGCTTATTTTTAGCTGATTTTGCTGAGCTATTTCTTTTGTCGGGACAGGCATCTGATGCATATAGTCTTTTTTAGGAGCACAGGGGCACATGGTAACTCGGAATCTCGCAATAATGCGACATCACTCTCGCCGTCCTTCTGCTTAGCAATTCTTTGATTTGCGAAAACCGAGCTACCATTCTCGTAAAAAGATGCTGGATAATTCACCACATTTGCGAAGTCACACCGGATTAGTCCCGATGCTGCCGGAGTTCGTTACGATTCTGCTATAGCTCACAACAGTTAGAGCTTGTAGCCTGCCGAATCTTTGCTGGGGGCCTCTAGTTTCGAGCAATGCTGGCTAGAAGAGACATGTACAACAAGCTAACTTGTACTAGCGATTGAAAGGTCAGGGTCTCCACCAACCTTGTTAAAACTCCTCGAGTAACTCTGACTATGCAAAATAGGGCTATAGTTGTCTAGGGCAAGGGGCATGACCTTACACTTACCAGAAAATTCGATGAACTGTGTAGCACATGCTGAATTGTTCTGCGACACGCCTTCCTTTGTCACCAACCGGGTGCGATCAAAGCCTGCCAGCATCACCCTCCACCCGCAGCCATCGGCCATCACCACATTCTCGGGATGCACTCCCATATGCACGGTGCCTCGATAGTGTAGGTATTCCAAACCGTCAGTGACCTGCCGAACGATGTCCTTCACGAGACCTTCGCCGTAATGCATCCTCGTTCGAACGAGCCGCTGCAGCATCGTCTCAGACGATGTATGCTCGTGGATGAGCAAATGATGTCCACTCGGCAGCCGATAAGCATCCAGCAGGTTGACAAGATGCGGATGTCGACCGAGACTGCAGTAGAATTCGAGTTCCTTTATCGAATCCGAGCAATCCACGAGACGATAGGAGTAGCGACGCTGGTCTTCGAATCGCCAGCATTCGTGCAGTCCCCTAACAGCGATTAGTCATCAAATTGCTCAGACGCCGAAGATACCAGAAAGAGCACACAATAGCCAGAGAGAGGGAGAGAGAGAGAGAGAGGGAGAGAAGGAGGGAGAGAGAGAGAGAGAGATGAGAGAGGAGGAGCAAGAGAGAGCTAGAAGGATAAGAGCAGGCGAAGGGGAGAGAGAGAGAGAGAAAGAGAGGGAGAGAGGAGCCAGAGAGAGACAGATAGAGAGACAGATAGAGAGAGAGAGAGAGAGAGAGAGAGAGGGGGGGGGGGAGGGAGAGAGAGGGAGGAAGAGAGAAGGAGAAAGAGAGAGCGCTAATAAGAGCAGGCGAAAGAGAGAGAGAGAGAGAGAGAGAGAGAGAGAGAGAGAGAGAGAGAGAGAGAGAGAGAGAGAGAGAGAGAGAGAGAGAGAGAGAGAGATAGAAGGGGGTGACAGAGAGAGAGAGAGAGAGAGAGAGAGAGAGAGAGAGAGAGAGAGAGAGAGAGAGAGAGAGAGAGAGAGAGAGAGAGAGGAGAGAGAGAGGAGAGAGACAGAGACATAGACAGAGACAGAGAGAGGGGGTAGAAAGGAAGATACAATAAAAGGGTACGGGGAAACGACAGTCATAAGAGAGAAGAGAGAGGCAGAGAGGCAGAGTGAGAGAGACAGAGAGACACAGACAAGTGACGGAGAGAGAAGTGAGTGCGATTGATACTGGGGAGAGTACGGGAAATTAATCAACAAAGCAATGCTGAGCAGGCTGAGATGGCTGGCCTGGTCAGCTTGCTCCACGACAGCCATCTCACCATGCAGTCGGTTTATCGGTGAACCCGTAGAGCTGCTTGGGATTTAGCGTCCCGAGCTGCACACCCGAGTAGCTTCGAGAGCGCTCGTATTCGCAGTCTTCTCTTGAGGTCGACGGCCCATAGCAATAGATGTCCTCAGAGCTCTCGTTAGAGGCTATTTGTTCGCGGATAATTGATTGCATTTCCTCCGGGCTCAATTGCACGCTGGCGGGGCCTACAACGACAAGTCAGTCAAAAGATAGCGAGAACGAGCTGAGGGCAAGCAGTTTTTTGGAGAGAAACACTCTCTGCGGATATCGTGAAAGAAATTTCCGATCGCTGTGAACTCTAGCGTACTTTTGTGCTTCCGCTACTTGACGCTAAGCCGCGTGCAGTGCTACACTAGAGTTCATTGTCTACAGACACCCTCCTGGTAAGCTGCCTGAGCTTAGTGCCTAAACAGGAGTCTGCTGCCACAATGCACGATTAAAGTAAGCCAAATGGCCGTTAAAGCCAGACAGCGCTTCGAAGCTTGGAGGAGAAAGGTAGCTCAGTGGCGCCTATATATAGTTCAACGAATAGAGTGCTGCTCTAAGGAGATGACTATTTTTGTCTCTCGAAAGTGTCCCGCCGCAGGCTTTCAGGTTTTGTTTACCAGTACCGCCGTAGCTTGAGCCCCAATGCTAAATAAAAATGTGCATTAGCCGTTGAATGGCTTGTGTAATCTTATCTCTAACGTCCAACTCTACATTTACCTTGATGCGGCCTTCTCATCTTTGCAGCCCAAGATGACTGCTAGCTTTAGGGCAATTCCTTTTCGAAGCCCCAAATTGCATCGCTATGCTCTTTGTCACGACAGCTCAGCCAGCAAGCACTGTCAAAGGAGCACTTTCGCCGAAAGCTTTCACACTGTAAATGATCTGCAGAATAAAACTAAAAAAAATACTAGCTGATTTAACAGCATTTTTTGTATAGCGACACAAGAGCCTTGACGGCTATCACCACCGCTTGCAGCGGCGATAAAGGATCACCCACCACAAGATTCGAACCCGCAACCTCGGGACAGAGGTTGTGTAAAGCAACCGCCTTGCCTGGTGTGCCAAGAATAGACGACCGTGGAATTAATCGTTTCCTTAGCCGGTTATGAGTCACGTGACACAGTCATCCAGCGGTCTAATTAATCGCTGGTCAGCGGGAACGGCCGGCAGCGTCGAAGCTTATCCGATGACTTTTAACACTGAGGAATGCAATTCTGCACACGGTGAACTTGTCTCTTTTGCTCCTGTGTGCCTTTCGTACTAACGCGTGCATGATTCAGTGCATGTTACTAAGGAGCGACCCTGGAGCGAGCCGTACCTTTCGTACTTTTTCGCTCTGGTAAACGCTATATACGGGGCTTTTCATGCTCAATTAGAAGGGTACCATGCTTTCCATAACATTTTTGGAGGTTTCCCTCTCTCTTGCGGCCAGCTGTAAAGCGCCTGGATTTTTTCCTTAGAGTGGCATACAAGAGACTTGCTGTCAATATTTTTTATCACGAAGGCAATTGTGAACTCCGAAAACAGTGGGTAGCCAGGAAAAATCAGCCTGCCATCGGATGTTATCAAAAGGCTTACGGACAAGGGGAAGCGTTGCAAGAATAACCGTAAAATATCGGGTTTCAGAGCTAGCATAGCTTCTATGCACTGCTAAAGCTCTCACAGTTGGAATTTACTTGTTTATGACCTGGACCGCTCGGTCGCATTTCATGACAAAAACTCGATCGACCAGCTGCAGATCCTTGCATACCATAACCATTTGTAAGAACGTCATTTAGCCGTACCTTCGGCGACAGCGTAGACTTCTGCCGAGGCGACGCTATAAGCGCCATAGCCGAATTGATTGATGGCTGAAATCCGGAATCGGTTCGCGATTTCTGTCGGAAGATCGGTGATTATTGATAAGCACCGAGCAGTAAACAAGCACGCTGTCCATTTGACGTCGCCTGCAAGAGGACAGCGAAGCTTGGGAGTTGCTCATTTTGCCGAATGATATTACTACTGTATCCGAATCCAGAGTAAGCCAACAAGCAGACGAATATAAGATCGACAAATGGCTATCGCTTGCCTGGAGCTTTTCGGTCGACCTTATAGAACCTGACGTAGCTGTTGTTGTCACTTGCCGGCTGCGCCCAAGCCAGGTGCACGACACCATCTTGGATGCACTTGGCGACTGGCCGACCAGGTCGACTTGGAACCTCTACAAACGGTTGGAGGGCGATTAAATTGAACGATTGGAACGCCTACATCAGCCTACCTGCAGTGTTGCGAGTTTTTAGAAATCGGTTGTCAGACGGGAGGAGATTGAGATTGAGAGGGAGGAGATTGAGAGGCCAAACCGACAACAAGCAACGAGGCGCGTATCTAGGGCGAAATTTACTGTGAACGTACGAGTTCGTGCTGCCTAGCAAACGATGCGTTACATATTTCAAAAAACTTTCCCAAGACTAACAGACTTAAAGCTTGATTTTGGCGAATTTCTGTCTTTCCTACAAGCGCTGTTAACAAATCTGATTTCAGCTCATCGAAGCCAACACACCCAGCGCTTCATCGTCAGGCATTCAGCGATCGTAGGCGATCGTAGCGTGACTTACGTGTGCATCCCCTAACCGATAAATAAATATAGATATAATTCATTTGTCAAGCGCCCCAAGAGAACTTTTTAGTAATTAATTTTGCTTTTTGAATAATTTTGCTGCTTGTGTTTTGCATTGATTTATAACGTTTTTGCAATAGATAGTCTTCGTTTGACTTTTTGATGTCCTTTTTATTTTTTTTGCAATTATGACTAATCCTCATTGCATGACCTTCATGACTTCTCGCCCTTGCACCTGCGAATGAACGCTTACCCTGGAGTGCGTGTCGTGTCTCTCGTGTCGTGCTAGAACGAGTCGAACTTGCATTTTGTGCTTATGCGTGTAAGTAGCTTCACTTATATAGCTCCCGCATCTCCCTGGATGAGGCACGAGTAATGCTCGAGAGCGAAACGAACTCAAGGCCTGAGCGGCTGTCGGCGCGAATACGGTGGCCAACAAGTATCGTCTCGCGAAACAGAGACAAAATGAGAGCCAGAGCTGAGCCGGTATAAAGATGGAAGCCAATTTTGCATTGCAGCGGAAGCGAAGGACGGCTAGAAATGAAGTGGCAGAGTCGGCAGCTGCAGAGAAGATACTGCCACGAAAGCGCGTAGCAGAGCTGAAACCCGAGTGCGTAGGCAGCACTAGACGCAACGCGAGTAGCCGCTAGGCTGCGTGAGCTCGGCTGCGTGATGCTGGCAGAGCCATCGAAACACATCGAAGCGAAGGTCAAAGGTTATCGAGCAGGTTAGCGAGATGTCGAAGGTTAGCGAGCAGGTTAGCGAGATGTCGAAGCAGCTCTGATGCACCAAGACAGCAGTAGACAGCAGGAGAGCGCACCAAAATCGGCCACGCCTCCAACCAGCGTCTCTAGCCGACTTCTCTCGCCCAATGCTGCCCGCCTTGAACCGGTTGCTGCTTCTTTACAAGAAAGTTTCAGCAAGCGACACAATATGCGGCAGCTAAGAATTGCCGCAGAAGGATGCAGTGAAGCCGAGCTCTTTGAGCTGGGTACTCGATGCCCGGCAAAGACGGCATCCGAGGCATCTTTCTGAAAGCGTTTTTTTTGTTGTATCAAACTTCCTAGCACTGACAACGCTGTTGAACATCACACGCTCAGAAGCTTTTATCCACGCTGATTGCTTTTGGCTCAGAGCATCGACGGGATGAAAACGGAAATGTTTGGCAGAAAATGACCTGGATTTTAATTTCGCTTCAACCGCCTTCCTAAGAAAAGAGCGAGACGGAAAGAAAGCTTCTCTTTCTCAACGACCGCTACAGTTGAAGCCGCCACTTTCGCCAGCAGACGCTTCGGTCGTGGTTACTCGCCCGCCTCGACAGCTGGATCTTCCCTTATAAACTGAAGTACGGAGCCTCCAAGACAGCTGGCTCACACAGAGGTCGTGTCGTTATTCAGCAGCACTGTGCAGCAAGCTTTTAGACCCGCTGTCTGCAATGTCTGCAGCAAAAATTACGATGCTAAATTACTATGCTTCTCAAAGGCGTAGTTTTGTAGAAGAAGAAAGCATTTTTCTCAACGCGGATGCACCTCAGTTATTTTAGTGTACGCCCGAGCGGGTAAGGAGTGCCCTTCGATAGAGCAGCCAGATGAAGGCCTCCGCGCGGATGCACCTCCGCCATTGTGCTGCAAGCAGGAATAGATAAAACCTGCTCGGACGCAGTCAGCCCGGCTGACGGTGTAGGGAACTGACGGTGGAGGGAACTGCCGATGTCCTAGAGCTCGAAGCTTCTCGAAAAGCCAAAGCCGCGGAGAGGGCATTAGACGAATAGCTCTAATCGCTTTACGCTTTCGAGATGGCCAAGTCGTTTTAACGGTCGGCTCGCTGCCTACCTACCCGCCTCGTCTACGAGGGAGGAGCTCGCACCGGCGGCGGCTACGAGTTATGAACTACGAACCGAGCGTACCTCCCGCTAGCAGCCAGCAGCGGGTCGTAGCGCCGCTCTTTTCCAGACGAGCCGCGCACGTGTAGGAGCCGGCGTCGTGAGGCGCGGCCGCTCGGCGGAGCCGCAGCTCCTGCCGACCGTCGCTGTAGTGGCTCAGCTCGTAGTGATCGCCGATGGCCGTCGAGCCGCTCCGAATGTCGGCCGCTATCAGCTCGTCATTCTTGTACCACGACACTAGCGTTTCGACACCGCCGCCGCCGCCGTGGTTGCTGCTTGCCGATTCAGCCGCACACTCCATTCGGCAGCTGAGCATGAACGGACGACCCAGCTGGAACGCCGTTGGCTCCAGCTTTTCGCAGAAGTGAAGCAGTGCTGCAAAAACGCAGGGAGCGTTGAACGTTAGTCTAGCTTCGGTTGGAATGGATGATCGCGAGAGTGAGGAGGACCGATAGAAGTTTTTTTTAGCAGGATTTCCTGGCCGACGAGGGAAGGAATGCGAAAACCCACCCATCCCTTACGTTTTGAGTCGGGATCGTGGCCGCTCCATTCGGCGGCAGCGGGTAGTTTGTGCTCGATGTGCGCCATTCCCTTGGTAGCGAGTGCTATCAAGTCGCTTTTGTTGAGCTCCACCGCTGTTGAACTCCTGCCGTCGGCGCCGCCTTTCCTCTCTAACTGATCGCGCATGTGCAGTGTCCTTACGCACCACATCGCCTCTTCCTCTGCGTGGACCTACAACATAGCAGGTAAGCACGGACTATTTGCAGAAGTGTTGCACAAGCATTTTCAGGTTGCAGCAGCACACTTATAACAATAATAATAATAATACACTTGATAAAGTGCCCTCAGAGTACTTAATCTCTCGCTAGGTGCTTTACAATTGCTGCACTTACTTATTCGCTGCCCCGTTGTACTCGAAACTTAAAATTACGAGAGGCTGGTTCAACTATGAATTGGAGCTCTTAGTGTGGCGACATAATTCAATTATTCTTGTATTGTCATTTCTTATTTATTCCTTATCATTTATTATTATCAGTTTCTTATGATCTAAAGCTGATTTGTGTTGTTCAGTCCTAGCTTTTACAATTTACAGTTTTCTCTCTCGTGTGCAAAAGAAATGACAGCGGTGGTCGCCAGTGTATCTATTAGCATCATATGTGAGGCAGAGAGTTGCTGTACCAGGCTGCAGTTCTTGAGCCGACTATTATGATAATAATAATAATAATGCACTTGATAAAGCACCCTCGGAGAACTCAATCTCTTTCTAGGCACTTTAAATTTGCTGCAAAGGAAACGCGATCAAACGTTGAGTGGTATCATGCTTGATAAACAACATGAATAACATGATTAGGGGTGACGTGCAGGGTCAGCATGCAAGTGTGGTTAGTGGCAGCATGCAACAGTGTCAGCACGCATAAGCACACCAAGGACGAATCACAAATACCCACTAAATGCTGTCATTAATAGATGCGTTTTTATTTTTTTTCAATGTGGTCAAGTCAGGGGATGTCGTGACGCAAGTCGGGAGTGAGCACCAGGCTTTGGGAGCACACGAACTAAATGCACGGTCTCCAAACGATTTAAGGTTTGTACGAGGTACAGTTAACCAGTTTCCGAAAAGCGGGTGGTATGCGATGCTTGGCCTGGTGGGGTAGTAGATCTAATACGTAAAAAAATAAATCCTAGCTGATTAAACAGCCTCTTTTTGTATAGCGACAGAAGAGCCTTTACGGCTATCACCACCGCTTGCAGTGGTGATAAAGGATCGCCCACCGTAGGAATCGAACACACGACCTCGGGACTGAGGTCCTGAAAGCAACCGCCTTACCTAGTGTGCCATCATGGCTCACCAAGGTAGGCTGCAGCCAAAGATTGAAGGGACCTGAAAGTGAGTGACAGAATCTTAAAGTCGGTGCATTGCTCGACTGGGAGCCAGTGCAGATCGGCGAGAAGTGATGTGATGTTGCTACTGCGACGCCCACGATAGACAAGCCTAGCTGCGGAGTTTTGCACCAGCTGTAAGCACCTGATTGCATATGCCGGATGTGTCAGCAAGCAGCGAGTATCCTGGAAACGGTTGCATTCAACCTTGGTGTCATAATATCAGATGAACCGGGAGACAGCATACTGGCTAGCCCTTTTGCTTTCGACATATTTGTAAGTAATTAGTTCGGACAACACATCGAGGCAGAAGCTAATCTAATGAACAACTTAGTGGATTTCTACAATTCTAGCTAAATTAATAAGCGTAGCGATAAAACTCCTTTGTTTTGTCTACATTACGACTACAAGTGTAAGATTTTATTACGCTCTTCCAACTACAGTACACTAGTCATTTTGACTGAAAGTAAAACGCCATGCCGTCAAAAGTAAGGCGACGAAAACAACATAACTATTAACCTGTCAGTGAAACCGAGGCCGCGGGCTTGGGAGACAAAATGTTCATTTGTGGAAACCGCACCGCATATTCTCATCTCTTTGCTTTCGCTATTGCTCTTTGCTATCCTTTTCTGAGCGTTAAGTCTCTCGATAAATCTGGCTGACGGTTCGGCCAATATTGGTTAGATGAATGACAGAAAATATTTTTGATTGTGGAAAATCGCCAAGGCGTCCGACAGGGGAAGATATAATTCGTTTTTATAACACCCTAACGAAACATAATCATTCACCAGGCGCTACGCATAGGGTACGAGCCACCGACCTCACGGTCGTCAGAGGTCAGCACCTTGGGCACCGAGCTCAATCAGGGAGGCAATCTGATGTTTACAAGGAATCCGGTCGCTGCAAGCGCCTCCTCCACAATGAGCACGAAAGACACTTTTGGCTACGCCAGGTCAGGTCAGGTCAGGTCAGTTGGCAATCGGCAAGGAGCGGACCATGAGCTGCAAGACCCAGATTTATTAGTGAGATGTAATAGGCTTGCTTGGCTCTTGCTTGACGTGTGCGATAAAGCGCCCAGTCAACCTGCGGTTAGTGATGTAGGCGCCTGATGAGTAAGACCCAGCGGGGCCGGTAATTTCCCTTCCCTTCCGTTGGCAGCAAGAAAACAAGAGGAAATGCTTGCATTGCCCGTCACTCCATTGCAAACGCATGCTGATGTGTGTGAGTGACAATCGTGACGCTGACGAAGCGGTCCTTGGACGAGTCTCTGCAGGCAGGACAGGCGATGGGCACTGGCTCGCCGGCTAACGTAGCTCAGCATTACAATGTCGTCGATTGCAGTGGCAGTGATGGTGGCAGTAACGGAGATCGCGGGCAACTGGCGCCGAGCCTCCCACGCTGCTGCAGATGAGGTGCTTGTTCGCACAGGCGCGATTCTGGCTGCCGAATGCCTGGCAGTAGCAGCATACTAACGCTCTGTTATTTAAGACTGGCCAGAGCCCCTGTGGGTGGCATGTCAGACGTGAAGGTAGACTTTCTAATTACCCTTTCTATGCTTAAAGAAAGGTCGACGGAGTTTTGCAGTTAGGCCAACAAGCTTAATTTCACCAATCGTAAGAGAAGTATCAGAAGCGAATATTAGAACTAGACCGGATTTTGTCTGGCTGCTCGCTCGGGAGAATGTGGACTGCAGAGTTCCATCCGATAGCAGTAGAGGTTAATTGAGCTAAATTCGTCCTACAAATAGCGGCAGAGGAGCCTTTCCGGTTCTCACCAGGAGAACCTGCTGCAGGACTCGAACCCACGATCTGGGTTTGGAAGTGCGAGCAAATTGCCATGGGCGAAGACCCAGAGGCATTATGGTTTCGCTCGGCGGCAACATTTGCAAGTACAAACACATGCTCATTCATTCGCGGAGTTTGCTGGGATTAAGCACGAGCACGTGAGTGCCCATTTTAAAGCCGAGACCTTGATGCCTCGTGTGTTTAACACCCAGGGAAGATTAGCTTCGATAGCTCAATCGGTTGGAGCAATGGTCTTGTAGCCCAGTTGTGCGGGAACGCTGTCAGCTCGAGGTCACATTCTTTTCTGGCTTGAGGCAAATTTATTAGCCAGCTTGAGACAAAATCCTTTTCTGTCCCAGATCTCTGGTCTGCCCTTCCACGCTTTCGACAGCTTGCATTCCATTTTTTTAACGAATGAGGAATGGCGGGACATAATAATAATAATGCACTTGATAAAGCGCCCTCGAAGAACTCAATCTCTTTCTAGGCGCTTTACATATGCTGCAAAGGGAAGCGCGATTATCTAGACAAGCTCTACGTGCGGTGTCGTAGTGTATACGATTGCTACAGGAGCTTCGCGAAGTCAATATTTTGCTCCGATAAAGGATCTTAACGTGCTCGAGAACGATCGGCCAGATCTTGAGACGATCGCGTAAGCAGAAACCGGATCTGGGTAAGCGGAGAGTCACGTCCGGTAGCTCGCTCGAGTGGTCTGGTAGCTCGCGGCGGGTTTTGAGTTCCAATCTAACAATCGAAGTGCTGCGAGTGGTGCAATGCTTTTCTCCGGCCGCATCCTGAGGCGAAGGAGACTCATGGAGAAGAATGCAGAGAGAGAGAGAGAGAGAGAGAGAGAGAGAGAGAGAGAGAGAGAGAGAGAGAGAGAGAGAGAGAGAGAGAGAGAGAGAGAGAGAGAAAGAGAGAAATAGCACACCGTCGTCACCCAGAGATCCTTTCAGGTACATTACATCCCCGATAAGTATCGTGCGAATGAGGCAATGGCGGCTTCGGTGGCATAGCAGTGAGCGGCCGTGGTAGCTTTTCACTGGCAAATGCACAGCCAAACGCAAAGCGGCTTCCCCCATTCTGCACGCAGCACTTGCCTCAGCCGAGCGACCGTGACTCGAGTGCAGACTGAGAGGCAAGCTAAGTTCGTGCACGGGAACTACGTAAGCGTCGTTGCGGGAAGCCAACTTGTAGTCGGAGAACCAATCGACTAGCCACGCCTCCTCGTTCGGCGCTAGCTTAGCTGAGCTGTCCTCGGCGAGTCGTCCTGAAGAAGTCTCGCAGCGTCGCCGAAGATGCCTCGGCAGCAAGCCATGCTGCAAGATGCGCAGGCGCGCTCTCGGTAAACAGCGAGCTCCACTCGTCAGGCTACCTTGACCGCTGCACACACACACTCGCTGTGGCGCATGGAAACCGGTCAAAAAAGGCGGTCAGCACCAACCTGCTCCTGATGGATGACGATAAATTCTCGTGCCCCTGACAGATCTAGCTTTATTCCGAAATTGTCAGCAGCGGCACATCTAAGCCATGGATGCCTGGCCGCTTCATCAATCCTAAGTCGCTCCCTAAAAGAGGCAGATTTGTGTGACGGTGGCACTGACAGTAGGCGCACGATGTCCGCCCGGTTGACAGTAGCGCTAAAGGAATGTGGAGCTGTTAACTAACGATTATTTAAGGAAGGTGCAGCTCATGACTTTTAGTTTAGAGCCGGACCGGCAGCGCTTAACCTAAATCGCATTCGGAATACTTATAGTGTCCCGCTCCCCCCCCCCCGCCCCACTGCCCTCACATTGACCCTTCTCGGTCTGAAACGAAGCCCGGGCTGGGAGTTGAACGAGATGGCGACGAAGTACTGTATTCTGAACAGCGAAGTGCACATAATCGGGTCGTATTTGTAAAAGGCCTGCACCGGCGGCCGAGGTAACGTCGGAGCACATTTGACTGACGCTGTCGCCCAAAGCTAATGCCGATGGAGCCAAGTCGTGGTGGGTAATAGCGGGACCTAACTTCGCATTGGGTCTGCATGTGGCTGCGAATGCTGGTCTGTCTTGCTGCACAAACAGCCATTCTTAAGCTTGGCACTGCGTATTTTGTATGTGGGCGAATGCAATCCCTAAACCAGTCGGCGAACAAATAAGGCTGCTAGTCATGCGGGTTATAGCACTATGGATTTCCGTTCGAAACCGAGACTGTCTCTGGTCTAATTGTCGAATGATTTTGAACTCTCGGGAATCGACTTAAAATGTGCTGTGGTCACGATTCGGGTTGCAGCGAGAGCAGTCGCTGGACTCAATTAAGCATGAGCAGAAGAAGATTGAAGTGGACTTGTAAGCGAAGCTCCATGGAAATCAAGCCCTCACGACTTTTAGCTCTCTGATTGAAATTTGGGCTTTCTCTAGAAGAGCTCGACAAAAAACGCTGTAGCAGGAATCATTGCCAAATTTCGATCCCGGCCGAGGTCGGCATCAACACCCACCTCGGCATCCAGCCTGACTTCTGATGTTTTCTGTTATCATTTTGTGCCCCCCCCCACTAAGAGACACTGCGATACGGTCGAGAAGACAAACAGTACGGACGCCACAGCAGGTGGTCGCGTAATGACATTGCTGTGGCAGTCAGTGCGTTGCTAGCTGGTCTTTAGGGCCTCCACTTCCTGGGAAAATTAGAAAGGCCGATTGTGACGAAGCGCATCTGGTCTCAGGAATTAGTGTGGCGCCGCTGGTGTTGGAATTTGATACCCAACCTGGGAGGAATGGGCTACAGAAGCGCAGAAATACAAGAGGCGAAGCTGCGCGAATTAGGGCGTGGGGTCGCACGAGCGATGGAACGACGATGACGATGCCCCGAGTACGGATGAGGTAGGACGGTGGCTGTATTGATGTAGGCGAACGGTTGGCTGTTGAGTGGTCGCAGGCATCGACCGGCTGCTCCGGAGCAGAGGAGGGAAGAGAGGAGAGAATGACATCCGGCGTAGGCCACCGGACTGGCAGAAAGTTTGCTGTGGTTGGAATGGGGGGGGGGGGGGTCGCATGACCCTCGCATCGATTTGTCGGCCTGAGGTGGCAACTGCTCAGGGCTAGGCAGCAGACCCCTGCGGTTCACTATCCAACAATTGGAGCGCCGGCCAGAGCAACGCAGAGGAGGAGATACACCGAGACGGGCCGACTAGAGAAGGTCTCTACAGCGACCTCAAGGTGCTCACTTCATAAAGATGGCGGCAATGTGCAAATAGCGAGCTCCAAAAGAGCGCTACTCCGAGCCAGCGAACCTGCCCAATGTTTGGCGGAGTGTTGAAGCACTTAGCTTTGGTTCAACCGCCCGCTCGAAAAGCGCGGGCAAGAATGGAACGACAAAGAGCTCCCAACTAGTAAGACGTTCGAAGCTCAGCTAGGCCGAAGGACTAGCGTTAACCGTGGGATGACAGATGGGCGTTGAATAGCCTCGTGAGTAGTTTTCGTTGAATGAGCCGGCTTAATATCTGCCTGCTGCAAGGAGGTGGCTTGACACGAGTAGTGTTAAATGTACGCTGCCCGGGGTCTGCAAAGGCACCGGCAATCCGAAACAAACGCACAAGATTTTGTGAAGGAGCCGCAAAGAGGCGAATCCCTGAACGGCTGCAGTTGGCTCAGGTGCCCAGTTCAGGAACAGATAGTCTTCGCGAAAGGCACCAATTATGGCGGCATTGGCGTCCTCCTCTGCCGCCCGGCTCTGTGTTCTCGTCCAGTCGCTGACTGACTAACGGCTGTTACAGCTAGGGCCGATCAGAGCGCTGCCACTTACCGCGTTTCCCTCTGTAGCAGGCGAGTGATGAAGTCGCAGGCGTCGGGTGAGACAGCGAGCAGAGAGTCGACGTCCACGTTTATACTGCTGTCGTCCTGGACACGAGGCACGCCTCCCAGACTGCAAGTGTTACGAGCGTCGACGGAAACGAGCCGCTACAGCAACGACGAGCTGCAGACGTGCGCGAACTTTATCCATTTCGCTAAGGCTACATCCGACCGTGTTGTGTACTCTGAACCGATATGCGCTATTCCCGAGAAAATGACCGCTTATGGTCTCGTAAAGAGCAGCCTGTCAATTACCTAAGCATTAACGAAGCCTAAGGGACTAGTAGACCAGGGATGATTTTTTATGTACTTTTAGAAATTTTTTCTAAATATTAGTAATGTTTTATTTGCCCTAGCTCCATTTAGAGAGAGACAGAAAAGGGTAAACATTGGCACTATGGCATTGGGTGCTATGCCAGTTTCAAAACTGAGTGGCAGGAAAAGCAAGAGTATCCGATGAGATAGTTCACAGCACTTTCTAATTTAATTATGAATACGGTAAGCTAGAGTTTTGATTGAAATTTTTGAATGATGGAAGGGGGCACCATCATTCTGTTTGCTATTTGCACTGAGCACGATTGCTCGGCCATACAAATCCACACACAATTAAAGCGTCAGCATAATTATATATTACGCCCGAGGTCTCAGAAAGAATGCAGACTAAATATATATATATAATAAAGAATCACCCTTGTAAAAGGACAAAGCAGACAAAAGCATTCCATGAAACAGCGATCTTGGTAAACAACTTGCAGCTCAATTAAATGTCTCCAGAAAATGTAGTAAGAAATGCCATTTACCAGTCCCACCTTAATATACATAGTATAGGAACTTTGATCAAATGTTACAGGATATATTTATATAAACAAATAAATAAATAAATAAATATATATATATAGGCAGATAGGTAGGAAGGATATGCTGCGACCTCATCTAGCCGGTACTTGAGAAAATATTTAAAAATGGCAAAGGCGTTCCACAATTATCTGAGACCAGGGGGATAAACTTATTGGATAACATTTCACCCTAGATTTTAGATTCTGCACCCGGGTAGCCGTAGTTTTCGTCAGTGGTTGGCATGGGTAGTTTGATTGGAAAACTGACGGTGCACAATTACGGACCAAACTGAAAGGAGCAGAGTGAGTTTAGAAGAGACCTCATTTATTGATGCCCAGGAAACAAAGTGTCGTAGAAACGTACAAAAGCAGAAGTATAGCGTATCATTGAAACTAATGAGAACCACTTAGCCATAATAGGTAGTTGTTCAAATTAAAGTAACTGCCTTCTTGTCCAATGTATGCCCAAGTGCTCTCTATTTGCCTGCAGTTCTCTATTTTCTTTGTTACATGCACATGCATATTCAAGTTAAAAAATGCTTGCGCACACGGTGCTTATTCTACAGCTTGATAAATGTAATACAATAATACCACTTTTTGAATTTAATACAGCAATAATAATAATGTAGTGATATTATAAAATATATCTATAATAAATAGATAACTGTGCCGAGTGCTTCGTTTTCTTTCGATTTCAGTGAATCGTAAATGCCTCTATTTTAGAAGTTACTGTAAATTAGACTTAATTTGGTGTATAATTTTCCAAGAATGAAGTTAAAAGCGAGCTAAAATTAATTTTTTCTCGACAGAAACGTCTGACAATGTAAGGTGGCGATAGGTAGCCTCTGGCAAAATAGCTGTCACCTCATTCTGCACAAATTGATTAGGGCTGAAATTTAAAAGTATGGTAAACGTTATCTTCCACTCGAACTAACAGCACTGAAGGTGGTTGTTTTGTTTCAAATTACTGCAGCACTCAACCCAGTGTTTAGACAAGCCTCCCTTATTACAAATGACTGCTCGGCAGTGTCTGGGTCTAGGTATGCAGTGCACAAGGCTTTTTAAGTGGTAGCAAGGTCTATTGATTCTTTCGTAAGCTCGCTATGGTTGTAAAATTGACATTGACTGCCATGCGATTCATCCAGTATGGCCAAAAGTTCAAGATGATATGTAAATGTGGACACTGGTCTTTATCGTTCCTTCATAAATCTCGCGGTGAAAAACTAAAACCAGGAGGTCAGATCACTCTCACCAGATACTTTAGGGGCAAGGTGCTCGAACGTCGCGACTAACTGGATCAGTTAGTGTTGCAGGAAATTTTCTATTGTTCACTGAACACGGAATGACAGGCTCTTCTGCTAATATAACAATAAGGCTGCTGATTCAGCTGACATTTACTTAGCCCTTTTTTATCGTGAGTGTAATACACTCGTTATTCAATTAAATGGAGGTATTCTTTGGAATTACTCAATTTCTACACGAATTTCCTTATATAAATGGGCTTTCGTCACATAATAAAATCTAGTCATACTGCTCAAAAGTAAGCAAAAGCATTTTCTTGTCCACTTAAACTGTCTACGTGTGTTTCCCACTATCTCCGCACTTTCAAGCCTCTCATGCTTCATTTCTGTAGGTCTTACTGAAAGCAGTATTTCTAATCGCCAGTTGACATTCTCGAATCCTGGCTGTTGGTGAGCCGTGATGGCACACTAGGTAGATAAGGCGGTTGCTTTATATGACCTCGGTCCCGATGTCGTGGGTTCGGAATCTGCTGTGGGCGATCCTTTATCGCCGCTGCAAGCGGTCGTGATAGCCATAAGGCTCTTCTGTCGATATATAAAAAAGGCTGTTGAATCAGTGAGTATTTTTTTCTCTCACGTCAGTGGAGGTCAGGCTCCGATCCTCTGAGAATGGCTGAATCGTGGCCCGATCTACCCTATTTTTGGAGCCTCGCTGCTATCTGATCTTTTGGAACGCTGATTTGGATTCTTCCACCGGCTGATAAATCCCGTCGTAACGAAAGCCGAAGTGTACATGAATATTTCTTTCATGCAATACCTTGCCATGAAAAAAATAATTACTTCTCGATGCTCAGAGGTAAGATGACTCGTTACGGAAAACTACAGATGAAAAACTAGTGATTATTTTAGCCTATTTGACGTCCATCTTTTTACACAAAGTATTAGTATCTCATCTTGTGCCGATTCGAGACACTGGCATAGTTTTATTTCTTCTGGAGAGATCTTAAGTAGTGTACGCCGACGCCCGAAATACAAATAATAATAATGTAATAATAATAATGCACTTGATAAAGCGCCCTCAGAGAACCTAATCTCTTTCCAGGCGCTTTACATTTGCTGCAAAGGGAAATGCAACTGAATGGTAAGTAAAATCATTCTTGAAAAACAAACAAAATGAATAATATGGTTAGGGGTGACATGCACAGGGTCAGCATGCAAATGTGGTTAGTGGCAGCATGCACAGTGTCAGCACGCATAAGCACATGAAGGACGAATCACAGGGACCCACTAAATGCTGTCCTAAATAGGTGTTTTTAAGTTCCTGAATATAATGAGGTACCGCTGGCTACCCGAAGGTCACCGCCTCCTCTATTGTGCGGTATAATTTCTAATACAGAATTCTCAGGAAAATTTTGATTCAAATGATAAATGGTGTAAAAGTCAATGAGCTTGCTATAAGAATAAGACTCGCAAATGCACGAAATATAAAAACCGCATTGAGAGCACGTATGAGGAGGTCTCATAGTTTCTGATAGCCATTATGCAGTATTTACTAGTCTTTTTTCGACTAAATATTAAAGGCTCCAACTTTATCTAAAGAGATTACTAGCGTAGCCATGGTACCAATTACTTCACCAACTGGTAGTGCCCGAGTATATGAGTACTAGAGGTAGTACAATGCTTCTTAATGACATCTACAACGCGAGGACGTGAGCAATCCAACCTGGGAGCGCTACAAGTAGTGTGCCGAGTTAAATTTAGAGCCATAGTGTGACGACAAAAGATGGTTTCTTGTGGCCAGCGACATGGAGTGTGGCTACGGAGGTCAGGCTTACAGTAAATATGCGATGACGCCAATGTTCCACATCCCACTGACGACGCAAACCTCGCCTGCAGCCGCTTCCGGAGCAGAAAACATCGACTGCGAACCACTGTACTCTGAGCGACCAGCCACGGACGTGAGCCGCCAGCCGGCCTCGTATACATCTACCTTGATCTTGTGATTAATGGTCGACAAGTAGACATTGTCCAGCTACAAAAATCAAACGTATCTTTCACATAAACGGCCCCCACCCTTACTGAGTCTAGCAATAATGTCATCCGGCCGACGCAAGCACCTATTTGCTTCCTCACGAATCATTTCCCCAGACCATGGTGCAGCACGTTTCCAAGAAAAATAGTTCACCAAGTACTACTGGTGCCAAGAGCACCTAAGGGATGCAAACGAAAGCCATATCAAAAGTTAGATGGTAGCAGGAAAATTAGAGGCAAGGACGCATTATCTCCACTGGCCACTACAAGGCAAAACTAGAATGCCTTAGCCAGCATGTTTCACTTGAAATTACTGACTTACTTAATTGCTTACTGAATTACTTAATTACTTGAAAAGACTTCCTGTATTATCGCGTTGTAATGTTTAAGATCTGAGATGCAATGTCATGAACTTGGATGCAAGGAAGCTCTAGGTTTAGCATGCTACGTACAATCCTTACCTGTAAGCTAGCCAGGGTGACGCCAGTGTGACTCAGGCTCTCACTAATCGACAGCAGCTGTTGAATATAATAAGCAACCAGATTTTCTGACCACGATGGCATCAGGAGCATTTGGTCGGAAAGCTTCGTGGAGGTTCTGTGTGTAATTAGTCCCGATAAGAAAGCAAAGACAAAATCGAGCAAAGATACAAAGCTAGATGCAAGCGAGCGTCGAAGGGTCAAAGGTCAGTTAGAAAGACGACAGTGCAGGTAACTACCATCGTTTTTCTCTCATTTTAAGATAACAGTAGACAAATAAATTATTTACTTCTCAGATGTTAGACCTTTCAAACTACGAACTGTGTACTTCATAGTCCGAAAATAAGTTACTGAAGTATACCACAGGCAAGCTGGTCCATGCATTTGCGACATCCATTCGACATTTTTTGTAAGCGCTCTCTGTGCGATAGGAGGCTTAAAGTCGATGCAAAACTCTACAGCTAGACTTATCTGCCGTGAACATCGACAACACCTTACTAAGCCAGCTCTGACCCACCTGCACACTCCGCGATTCAAGCAGCATATAAGCGGCACAGTCCTTTCACTTATCTTTACGTTTCCCCATTCTGCGGCCTTCACCTATCGGTAATACGTCAGACTCCCCAGGCTTCCCTCTCGTACCACTCGTTGCTCTTTCCGCTTAGCCTTGCCTCTAGCGTACTCGAAGTTCTTTTGAGACCGTACCTGGAGAGACCCAGAGACATCCAGAGCCTGGAGCTCTTTGCCGACGGACGTCACGACTTCCTCTGCCACTGAAGGCATTTAAAAGGAAGCTAAGACTTGCTACCTCTTACACACAGCTCATTTGCTCTTTCATTTTAATTGTGCTCGGGCGCGCTGAAATAGCTCACGTTGCTGTCATTAACAGTTGACATTCTTCTTTTCCGGAATTAAGAAAAATTCGTTTTGACAGAGATTTAGCTCTTTTTGGGCGATATAAAAAGGTCATTATCAATAATATTAGTTGCTATAGTGCTTCGCATCCACTGAAAACGACATTCATAACAAAGCAATCCCTGCTTTCTATATATAAATATAAAACGGGTTTGTATAGCGCCCCAAGAGAACTTAATCTCTATTCAGGCTCTTCACATATGCCACGGGGCTCGAGCCCACGACCTCAGCCAGACCTTGGTCGGGGCGAGCACCTTAACCGCTGGACCAAACCAGCTTGGCGTCACCGGCTACATGGAGAGTATGGCACTTCTTTGCTTTTGGGGCACGTGGTTTCGGAATTTACACCGCGCATCAGGGATTTTCCGCCAGCTTTTGGTGCAGTGCCTATGTAATAGAGGTGACAGGTGAACTTCAACCGCGCGCATATAGGTTACGTGTCGTCCTTTTGACATACTGAATTTCGGACTTGACGAGACTGACTAGCGGATCTGTAAAAAGTAGGCGACTAATCTGAGCAATGCTGCAGTCAAATACGGTAGTCAAGTGGTCTACATGCTCGTTGGTACAAGATTATGATGACGAAAAAGCAAACTGTTGATAAAGCAAAGCATCCGATAAGAAATTTAAAAGATACATTTCCGTTACGACAATGAATTGACTGTCATTTTCTATGATGTTGATTATGTTGACAACAGCATCTGACGTAACAGCTCTTGCAACATGAAGTTGCTGCCAGTAGCGCCGACGTGCAGCCGTAGTGAGGTCACGATACGTGTACGCATAAAACTCCAGCCCGGAACTTTTCTCTATTACTCGGTTCACCGTGCAGTTCGAGTCTCTAAAAAAAACCGACTGCCCTTATGTCCTGCAGGTCATAGCTACTTTCTGCGACACCAAAATCGAGTAAATAACTCTTAACACATGTAGGGATACGCAAGTGCTTGCCCTGCTCTGCTACTTATGAAGCTGTTGATATGTCAGTTGTCTGATAACGCCATCTTTGCTGAGTGGCGCTATTTACAGGTGGCTGTATCATCTGTCGGCAAATGAACTTTGTATAGTAAAAGCAGGGCGCAGCAAGAGTTTAACCAGTTAATACACATATATTCAGAATATTATATATATATATTTAAATTAATAGTAATATTAGGTCTTTTTCTAGCACCAAAAGAGAACTTAATCTTCATTCGGTCGCATTACAAATTGCTGCATGTGAAGCACAACTGATAGTAAATGAGAAGCAGGATATATGCTAAGACCAAAAGACAGGTCCACACTGTGCGGGCTACACAAGAGCATGTCACTGTTGCCCTTAGTCATGACATGCGCAGTTTCATAACGCATAACCGCACATGATGACGATTTACTCGGACAGAGCAAAGGCTAATTAGAAAAAATAGGTTTGAGCTTCTTTTCGAGTGCAGCCAAATTAGAAGATGACGTAAAATCAGTCGACAGTGAGTTCTAAACTTTCGAAGCATAATAGCTGAAGACGCGGTGTCTTAGACTCGAAGTTATAAGTAATGGGCACAAGCAATCGAGTCGAGTTAGAAGAGGGGAGGGGTGCGACGGCAGGTCTGATGCAAAACTAATTCAGATGGTTAGGCCTGAACAAGAGGATAGAAAGGCCTAAAGGCCAGTGAAAGCATTTTGAAGCCGAAAAGTTACTTGATTGACAGCCTGTGCAGATCAGTGAGCAGGGCGTAACGTGTCAGCTGCTAGGTTTACGACTGGTGAGCCATTTTTTCGCTCCAACCGTAATCGTGTTACTCCGAATGGAGGAAAAAACCTAAAAGTAGTGCGATACAGAAGACTAGTCGGGATGCCTCTAATGCACATACAAGCTTGGCTGCGATGTCCTTATCTAATCAAGCCCGAATTTTCACAATGCCACAATAAATAAAAGAAAGCAGACTAGACTATGGAGCTTATGTGCACGTAAATGGACAAGCAATTTTAGATGAGGATGCCCTGCCCCTATGCAGAGGTCAAATGAGATACTCTGGTAGAGCGATTTTGAGAGTTGAGCTTCTAGTTTTTGAGTAGCACTTGGTTTGCCCTCATTAGTAAGTTGGTTTTGTCGAAATTCAATTTCAGAAGTTGTGCTGTCATCCGAGTACAAATGTCGGCAACGCGTATTGTTAGAAAGCTGAGAAAGAGAGAGAGAGAGAGAGAGAGAGAGAGAGAGAGAGAGAGAGAGAGAGAGAGAGAGAGAGAGACAGAGACAGAGACAGAGGCAGAGACAAAGACAGAGACAGAGACAGAGACAGAGACAGAGACAGAGACAGAGACAGAGACAGAGACAGAGACAGAGACAGAGACAGAGACAGAGACAGAGACAGAGACAGAGACAGAGACAGAGACAGAGACAGAGACGAGACAGAGACAGAGACAGAGACAGAGACAGAGACAGAGACAGAGAAACGAATAGAGACAGAGAGAGAGAGACATAGACAGAGAGAGAGAGAGAGAGAGAGAGAGAGAGAGAGAGAGAGAGAGAGAGAGAGAGAGAGAGAGAGAGAGAGAGAGAGAGAGAGAGAGAGAGAGAGAGAGAGAGAGAGAGAGAGAGAGAGAGAGAGAGAGAGCTAGAGTGAGTTTGAACTACTAGAAGGCAGGAAGGATCAAAGTACATGTACAGCTGCGTGTCTTTCGAATGACAAGGAATTGTGCTTGGCGATTACACAGCAAAACGGAGAGTATAAACTGTGAAAAAGAGCGCACTTTGAAAGGATCCCTGGGACATCTCGTACGTTGAAGGTTTACAAAGTGTAGGGAATATCTAAATAGGGAATCATATGCATATGTATATATAGGGCGCCTACAATATAAAAAATATATAATTAAAAAGCCCACAGGTGTTATAGTCGCGGACCTAGTCCGTGGAAGTTTTATCTGGTCACGTAGCTCACAGTATTACTTAAATTAGTAAAGTAAAACAGAGCTTGCGGATCTTAAGGAACAATATCCAGGTGAGGCAAACAGTGCTAGCAACTAGAGACTGGCAACGTTGTCCTCGCTTAGAAGCTGACGATTGCAAAGCAAATGCAATACATGCAGAGCAGCGTGTGGATAGGAGGATATAGGTAATGTAGGTGGTATCGTCATTACTTTATAATTGATCAGGCATTCAAAACGGAAATTCAATTAAACGTAGAGTAGTAATCCAAAAAATATGTAAATTATGTCAAGTTTTGGTTCACACGGAAAGAATGGGTACAATTTAATTACAATTGCTCGCAAGTGTTATTGTCGCGGACCTAGTCCGCGGTAGTTCTATCCGGTGGCGAAGTTTGCAGTATTGCTTAAATTAGTAAAGTAAGACAGAGCGGATCCTGATCTTGAACTAAGATAGAGCGGATCTTGAACGCGGATCAGAGGCTGATCTTGAGGGACAATTTCCAGGTGAGGCAAACAGTGCTAGCAGCAAGCGACTGGCACCGCTATCTATGCTTAGAAGCTGATTTCAGATCGATTGCAATACAATTAGAGCAGCGTTTGGATAAGAGCATATAAGTAGTATAGCTATTAGCATCATTAATTTATAATTGATCAAGAATTCAACACGGAATTTCAATGAAACGTAGAACAGTAATCCGAAAAGGGTAAATATGACAATCATTATTTTAAAGAAAAATATTGCACCAAAATTGGTGTTATTATAGCTTAACCAGTATCGTTATAATTACTACAAGACTCAGGACTTAGCTATTTGTACTGATATAATGATAACCACTCTGATGCAGCTAGGAATCTTGAATAAGACTTCGGTCACGATACAGCATTTATTGGGAATCCTTCACACCTGGAGGCAAAATATTTCCGATATCAGGCCCGTGATAGATGGCTTTCGGTAGTTCCCTATTGGAAAGTTATCACACTAACTTCTGTAGAATGACATTGAATACAACTTTATGCTACAACAGGAATGTTTTACAGAGCTGCTTGAAATGCACGCACTTCAAATGTCTGGCTTCTGGATACCTGCCTAGTGTTTCGCGCTTAAGTAACCCGACGTCAATTGACCGCATTCTCTAGGGTGTCTGCTTATAATACAGTCCAAGTTACTGTACCGTAAAGCTCCATCAATCCCATAGTCCCAATCTGTAGGTGGTAAGGTACAGATGATAAAGGATCTATCGCAGGTACACCACAGGAATATGCAGGTATATACAGCATACTTACGTGTGTACCCATCTTTATATATGATAGGAGCATTTATGTAAGCCCTGTATATATAAATATATATTCACATACCATTTGCACATGCTAAATCCGTCAGCATTGAGATTATTAGGGGGTTCCTGACTTGCTATTAAAGAAATAGGAACCAAATTTGCCCTCATCTATGGTTTCGAACGAATGAACTGGGTATGTATTGAAATGGTCAGCCAGTCACACTAAGGGCTTCAAGCTAGTGAGTTGTACGCTGAGACTGGTGCTATACACATATTATTTCCTATAGCTTTTGAATACTTGTTGGCGTCCGGAGTTACATACGCGTCGGGTAAAGAAAAGTCAGGATTACAAGCACCCGGCTTGGCGAACAGAATGACTAGGCTTTCCAGTCACCACCCGACGAATGGGCTGGTAGGAGCTTCACAAGTATTCGGGCCTTAGAATTTGTCGGATTTCAAAGCTGTCCACAAAGCACCGGAAGGCAGAATAATTCATACCAATTTATTTAACGCTAAAGTGATTCCGGAAGTAAGGTGACATTGCACCACAAGGGTCTGATGAGCGAAGGCTTGAAAAGCATCTAAAATGAGTGAAGAGAAAAGCCACACACACTTCGTATGCATGAGCAGAGACGGACACCTCGGAGACGGATTACTTGCTTAGATTACTCATCAAGATATTTCTCCGAGACCGCTTCTTCTACGACCGCTGGCCAGTAAAGTCACCCTGACTGGTCTCAACTTAGTCCCCTTTCGACCGAACAAAACAGCGCTCTATTGCCAGCTTTCGCATGCCTTGCGTGCGAAAAAGATTTCTAATACGGGAGCGAACGAATGTCCTCACATTGTTATTTAGCCAACAAAAAGCTGGATATTTTTTCGCCGTGTTCATATGTTTCTGTTTGCTTATATTTTTTGAAAATGCTTTGATATTTTAGTTGCCAATATATTTTGCGCAGCTATGTTTTTTAGGGCAAGTAATGCTCACCGTCCTTTGATTCCCAACTCTTCTTTTCATCTTTTCAGAAATTGTAAAAATTGTTAGTATTTAGGGTGTTTAATTTTAGTGCTGCTCTTAAAATGGATCCTGAGCTCTTGTGACTAGAAAAAATATCCTCAAAATTGTCATAAATTTCCTCAAAATAATCTTCATTCTCTTTCAAATCATCTTAGGTTCCGGAATTTTAAACACTGGGGATTTATTTTTGCAATTTTTGTAGCTCCGGAACGATTTTTCGCCGGGCTCCGGAAAGAATTAAAATTCTCCCTTAGTACCCAATCGGAAATCACATTCCGAGTTAGGAATGACCCGGGTTACGAGCCCAGTTCAGAAATGGATCGATTAAAATTCTCCCCTAGTACCCAATCGGAAATCACATTCCGAGTTAGGAATGACCCGGGTTACGAGCCCAGTCCAGAAATGGATCGGGCTCGTAATCTGGGACGCCTCACTGTACACAGCTCTGCGTAACCGGCGCGAACTTGTTATATTAAAAAGCCAGGGCGAACTTGATTGCTGCCGTGCCGTGCTACTGTTGGCACATGTGCCTGTATGGGTGCATAAATACCCATGCCTTCTTCAAGGAGTCACCTCCACCGGCCTTCGTTACAAGTCTGCAAGGAATAGCAACGTTATGTGCCCTGTAGGCGTGGCAAAGGACTTTAGCTCAGGTGCCCCTCCGACGCCTTCGTGCTCACTAATATGGCTAGGTGTCATATGCCGACGCTTTACGATGACATGTGAGTGCTACTTATCTGTCTCGTGAATCTTTTTACTTTTCAATCATTTCTTTTCATGTTTTAGTTGACTTGTTGAAACTCTAGTTCTCAATGATTGCGATGTCTGCCGGGCTGCTTCTGCAGTTATGTATCGAGATTTTAAACTCACTCAAATGCTACGATCTTCATACTCATGAATGTCAAACAACTTCGCACGCTACGAATATGCTGCGCTTACTGAATGAGCTGTCTTCAAAAGAAATATAAAATAAACTTCCTGTTTCAATTCGCAGTCACTCACGTGTTCACTATGTTTCGAAAATCTGCCAATGGGTGTACGCTCAGCTAAGAGGTAGACTGGATTTTGCCGATCATCACCCTAAATACCGTCTAACTGAATGGTAATCAATCAAGACTGCATATGAATTATATATAAATGAATTATAGGTGAGGCAGCGCCACGGAAGAGCATGACGAATCAATTCATCAATTCAATTGCCAGTGGAAAGGTGCATAGGGGGCTCCTCCTTACGTTGCGTGCGCTAATCCTGCTCTATTTTTGAGAGATATGTAGGTACCTTATGTGTAGGTACCTGTATGTGTAGGTACCTTATATGTAGGTACCCTACCTGAGATGGAGCTAAAGGCATTTGTTAAGACGTCTCTCACTAAGTGAAGTGCTGGTAACCAGAGAATCAGGTAGGCCAAGGGTTTAAAAGATGCATGAAAACCCAGCTACAGGCTGTCGGTGATGGGATGAGAAAAAGACAGCTATCGCGACAGCCAGTTCCGGAGTCAGGTATAGACGGCATTTGTCCCCCCCCCCCCCGCGAAAAGCGGGGCAGCGACCTTGGCCGCTCCGTACTCCAATATAATATTGCACTTGATGCTTCCACCACGGCAGTCACCGCCGACCGAATAATGTCCCAATTCCACCCGCTATCCGCCGCGTTCGAGTAGAGTAAGCGCTATTATTTTGCGCGATATTTTTTCATTAACTGTGATTCTTAATGATAATAATGAATTTGTTTTAGCGCCCTCAGAGAACTCGGATATTTTTCTAGGCACTTTACATTCCCTGTAAAGGAAGCTTGCCCCCTAATGAAAGTCCTTGCTCCGCCACTGAGTTGACAGTTAGGGAAGGTGTCTGACAATCCTCGGTAGTAATTAATATTGGAGCCTACCGAGCAGACCAAAGCCAAAGTTTGACAGAGTTTGCCGTGGTTTGTGGTTTAGTTGGGCTTTTAGACAGTACTCGAGGTTATAAGATATTCCTGATTAAACAAAAAACTAGCTGATTTAACAGCCTCTTTTTGTATCGAGACAGAAGAGCCTTTGCGGCTATCACCACCGCTTACAGTGGCGATTAAGGATCACCCACCACAGGATTCGAACCCACGACCTGGGGGCCGAGGTCGTGAAAAGCCACCGCCTTACCTAGTGCGTACCATTACGGCTCACCAGCTTATCAGGTATACTTCCTCCCTCTTCCCCCAACATGCAGTGAACCTTCCTCGAGCAGCTTGTGGTTCGCTCTCCGGAGGGGGGCTGGTCACACCTTTCTTAGATCAAGGTAAAAAACTTTCCCAGCAGTAGCAGCCCGCGTGGCGACGAAGCTTCGAAGTATCTTTAGCGGTTTACCAAATGTTTCCTAATAAAAGGGGGGAGCTTCTAAGCTGCACGAAACTTTGATGACGGTCTCCAGAGGAACTGCTACTGTTTGTAGGGCATGTCGGAAGGCTTGTAAGGCTGTGTAAACCCACCAGTGATGGAGATGCCAGAACACTGGCGAAGTGCTGCCAAATTTGCTTGGCCGACAGCATGCCTTCTGGTCTTTACGTCGGGTCGGTTTGGCAGGGCAATGGGGGGGGGGGCTCAAGTCTTTACCGACTCCTCCAGCAGGTGGAATTACCAGATTATTCATTTTAAGAATTCAGCCTGGTCTTTTCCTGTACCCCTGATCGTTGAGACTTTACGTGAAATTGCTTCTCAGAGAGCTTTTAAATACCACATATATTAATAATATTGTCTTTACCTGGTAATTTTTTCCAACAGCTCACACAAAGTTCCCCTTAAATGTTTGCAGCCACTGATTCTCGTTGATGAGCGATAATACGATTCAAAATGGATCGGTAATACCACGAGCACTAACAGTCAATAATAGCTATCATTTTCGAATCCATAGCATTTAGAACTAGGACGCTTGATCTGTCAGACAACTCGCACACAATCATTATAAGCGGGGCACATTTTGAATGAAGCGCCTTGAGTTTCAGCTTGTTCGGCAGCAAGGGTGTGTACACTGACCGCCGCGAGATACCACTTCCTGCTCGATACCCTACCCCACTCCAAGTTCAAGTTAAAAATCGTAAAAAAATTCAGGCAATTAGGGCCTACAGGGAGCACCTGTCAATTGTTGCATGATGCAAACACTGGGCAGCCTAGCTCCCTCTGAACGGCGGCAGCAAGAACAATGAACAAAATTCAAAACAATGAACTTCCCTTCCAATCCACAGGCTTGTTTCCAGTTTAAGTATGCCGGCAAAATAGACGAGAGGACACGATTGTGCTTTTTTACAGCCACCATAGAACTATGAATGCATAGGAGAAATGCAGTCTCAGAAGAATTCCTCACACTATGGACGATATTGTGGTGTCGACAGAGCGAGCAGCAGCAGCGAGGATGCGCAAATCCGGTGAAAGAAAGCCTTAACAGATATCACCACCACTTTCAGTTGGCAATAATAAATAAATAAATCCTAGCTGATTAAACAGCCTCTTTTTGTATAGCGACAGAAGAGCCTTTACGAGCACCTTAGCTTCTGGCGTGGTTGTTGCAAGATTGCAACTAGCACATACCTGCCTTATGAAGTTGTCCGTTGATTATGTAAGACCCGACAGAGAAAACATGAATCTTGCTCCTACACGTCAATCGCTCTGGCCAAACGCTAACATTCTGATTTACCTCAAGGCTGGGTTTCCAGCTCAAAATAAAATGCAATTGACAGGCAGTACTCAAAAATTCAGGTATTTTTCTCGGGATTCGGTCCGTGTAGCATCTTACGCGAGCCACGTGACCACGAAGAGAGCACGCCCTCCTCAATACATTGCAGGCTGCTGCTAACTCAAAGCTAGATGGAGCTTGCAGGAGACCAGCATCGACTGAGCTGGAGGCTGCATAAACTATTTAACTGTGTAGCCTGTGTAATCAGGCGCTACAGCTCGTGCAAAACTCTGCAGCCAGGCTTGTCTGTTGCGAGCATCGCAGTTGCCACATCTCACCACTTCTCGCCGACCTGCACTGCCTTGACGGCTATTGCTGCCACTTGCAGTGGCAATATAGGATCGCCCACTACAGGATCCCAGTGGCAATATAGGATCGCCCACTACAGGATTTGAACCCACGACCTCGGGACCGAGGTCGTGAATAGCAACCGCAAGCCTTAAAAAAGCAAGCCTTAGCTAGTGCTCCATCACGGCTCACCATTTATAAGCATTGAGAGCCACGTAAGTCAAAATCTACGATGCAGACCGTATGAACTGGACATCTATGGAGACGGTCGGTCAGCCGTAAAGTCGGGCTTCTAACTAGGGAACTCTACGCCCTGGCCGGTGTTTTAAACACGTGATTCTCTGTGGATTTACTAGCGCGATATGTTAACGAATTATAGTGGCTATAGGCATGGGCGTTCTTGATTTCGGCCTGGCCCTGCTAACGTGCGATACCACCTCGTGTGGGTGCAACATCTACGACTCCTTAACCACGTTCAAAGAGCTTTCGCCTTTGCAGCATGTTTGTAAACTTTTAGGCATATCGCAGTATCTGCTGTAGCGCATACCATATGTGCATATTTAGTTTAATTAGAAAGTAAATGCAAATAGTCAATTTCTTAGGTAAGCAAAAGACTTGGATAATGAATACAGTGATACAGGGATACAGTGATACACTTTCGATGCCAGATTCACATGTTCATAATAGCGCTTGTCAGCCTATCATGTGCCCCCAGTCAGAAACATTTAGAGAGCTCGGTAGGCTCAGCTTGCAATGACACTGGGATAGGAAAGCACATTCGGCTTGTGCTGTCCTGAATCTAAGCCCCTGCTTATCGGGAAAGATAAAAACGCAATCCGCATGAAACGCTCAATCGGCTGCTCACCGGTCGACCTCTTCCTGGAGATAATAATGGTCTTCGAAAAAGTACCCGCTGGTCTGATCAATCTGCGGTCCCGAGAACCTCTCTACAATACGGCACCGGCGACACGTCAAAGCAGCTGAAGCGTGCTATTTTTAGCTGCAGCTTTAGCCGCTAGAGCAATAGCCGCTTACCGTCAATGTTCACGAGAACAGAGAATTGGTTATATCCAGCGACGTTTTCGGCAACGACAGTGTAGCGCCCAGCATCGCGAAGAAGAGCGTTTTTGACATGGAGGGACCAAACGCCGTTGTCTGCCTGTTCGATCTGCACACGCGGGGAGCATGCGATCTTGTGCGAGTCCTTAAAGAAGGAAACTCGCGGAGAAGGTATGCCATCTACTTTGCAGCTCAACTTTAGGCCGTCAAATCGGTAGAGCTTCGTGGCGAGCAGTGGCAGCTCTAGAAAAGTTGGGGGATCTAAAAATACAGCACAGCACAGCAGGGTTTTATTCAACAGCACGTTCTTAAATAGTCTCTTTTGTGTTTCTTGATTAGCAATCGCTGACAACGGACTACGAGCAGCAAATCCTATCACCTTCTCATAAATGGAGAGCACACAGTATTAAAACAGTTTTTGTTTTGACCTGGATTTTATAACGAGGAATTACTGCAGTTCTTGCATCGTGCACGAGTTCGTGTATCCATGTAGTTTTTCCTCATGTACAGTAAGTCGTAAAGCACTTAAGCACAGACAGAAATATGCATAGACATGAACAACTAAGCCCGTGGAAGAAAGGTGTTAGAATGTCTTTCAATGATAGCCCTTGCACGTTTCGCCTTTTCCCTTGTTCCCAAAGCATACTCAAAGAAGCTTAAAAATTCATTAGTTCCTCATGGTGGCAAAGCCAGGATTTTGTCTAGGGGGCGAGACATGCAAAATTATCTAGGGGCAAGAAATATAAAAATAAAATAAATAATAAAAAAGATAAAAAAATATCTAGGGCCAAGATCCGCGAAATTTTCAAAAGATTATAGCGTTTTCAAAAGATTATAACGGCGGGGCTAGGCGCTCAATTAATACAAGATTATAAAGTTTCAAAACCACATTGTTTACTCGGCACGAACTCTGTACTTGATCATTAAATGGTCAGCTTGCTTCCCCACCGTAGGGATGGTGGTGATAGCCGTAAAGGCTCTTCTATCGCTATACAAAGGAGGCTGTTAAATCAGCTAACATTTATTTATTTGTTTATCAGCTCCATGGTCAAGTCTGCCTACTTTCAGATACATAGCACTGCTAATTTGGGCTTGTTTTGAAAAGGATACCACGTCTAAGTTGGTACATGCATTTATGACATCCCGTGTTGACTTCTGTAACTCACTGCTTACTGGCCTACCGGCATGTGCAATCAGGCGATTACAGATGGTGCAAAACTCTGCAGCTAGGCTTGTCTGTCGTGAGCGTCACAGTTGCCACATCACAAAACTTCTTGCCGACCTGCACTGGCTACCAGTCAAGCAACTGATCGAAGGTTTTGTCGCTCACTTTTAGGTCACTTCCTTCTTTGGCTCCAGCCTATCTCTCAGATATACTCCCCCATCAGGCCAAGCGTCGTGCCACCCGCTTTTTGGAATCCAACAGTTCACCAATACCTCGTGCAAACCTAAAACCCTCGGAGACCGTGCATTTAGTTCGTATGCTCCCAAAGCCTGGAACTCTCTTCCGACTTGAGTCAGAACATCTCCTGACTTGACCACATTTAAAAAGAACTTTAAAACACACCTATTTAGCACAGCATTTAGTGGGTCCCCGTGATTCGTCCTTGATGTGCTTATGCGTGCTGACACTATGCATCTGCCACTAACCACATTTGCATGCCGACCCTGTGCATGTCACTCCTAACCATTCTCGCCTCCTGAAATAGAGCGCTCTAACCTGCGTTTGTGTTCGTTGCAGAATTCTTCCAAAACCAAAATTCTTGAGAACATCGTATACGGAAACGATACAGGTAAGACCTGTTTAAAGTTATTTTCCCTTTGCAGCAAATGTGAAGCGCCTAGAAAGAGATTGAGTTCTCTGAGGGCGCTTTATCAAGTGCATTATTATTATTATTTATTATATTATTATTTTATAGCTTGCTTCCCCACCGTAGGGAGGGGGCTAATGCTCCCCCCCCCCGACCGCTCCCTGCCTGTGTGTTCCTCACAACCTTTCCACCGCCCTGTGAATTTTGTTATGTAAGGGCTCACGCATGCTAAAATTGTTATGTGATCCTCATTAATCATTTGATATGCTTCCTATCAGCACATGTAAAGTGCAGATAAAATTATCCCCTCTAATTGCTGTACACATTTATTTCTACTAATATTGTTATTACACGCAGGAAGTGTGTAGAAATAAGTAGGATTGCGAACCTAATACGGGCCAATAACGCCGAAGACTGTCACCCTTAGAAAGAAAATACTGCTGTAACAGAAAAAAAGCGTATTAATGCAGCGGGTATTTGGAACCACGTTTAGCCATCCTTCATCCATTGTTCAGCCATCTTTAGCTTCCTTACCGGTAACCTTTAATCTTATCCGCCTGGTTGCTGAGCCATAGTCGTTCTTCACGACGACTTCATATGTTCCGGTATCTTCCCATTTCATATCATCAAATTGGAGCACGCACAGCCCTAGAAGTGAAGGAGGCAATTACTTACAAGATTCAAACGTATTTTGTCACGTAGGCCATTGTAAAAAGCCGGCCTTTCAAATCGGCCCAATATGATAGTTTGGGCTAGAATAATCTGTTGAAAGAATAATCTGTTGGGGATTCGAACGTTAATATGTGTATTTCCGCCTGTAACTCCACAAGTCACAAAGTCAAAGTGGGTGTTATGCAGGAGAGGTTTTTTATAGCCCACTCAAAGCCAAAGCGGCTGTCCGTGAGTACGCATAAGGCAGCCAACAGACTCCATCTCAAGCAACGTCGAGCTGGTTTGGTCCAGCGGATAAGGTGCTCGCCCCGGCCAAGGTCTGGCCGAGGTCGTGGGTTCAAGCCCCGAGGCATATGTGAAGCACCTGAATAGAGAGTAAGTTCTGTTGGGGCGCTATATAAATGAATTATATTATTATTATTATTATTAGAGACGGTGCGATTCAGTGATGTTCATATTTTAGCACATTTACAAGAGGTTGGTACTTTCTAACAGAGACAGCGTAGAAGTAGCTTAGACTGGAATTCATCTCGCTGCTATAGCCAGCGCTTCGCCTCGGATAGTAAGATAGATTGTGTTGATACATTGTAATCTACCAGCATTCTTTGCAACCGTACGATGTGATCGGTACGTACGCACGCACGGCCAGCGGCTGCACTGTGCCTGCACCGTGTCTCGACTGGTGATGGCTGGTCGGAGGTATTACCAGGTACCATCGACCATTGGCGATCATTAGCTACGATGGCCCACCCTCGGCACCCCAACCGCCCTTCGGTCAAGCTCGTTCTGACGGCTAGTCGGTGTGACAAGGCAGCTTCCGGAGGAATTAGATTGGAGACAGCGGAAGAGGTGCTCTAGTTCGGTGCGCTGGCAGCCGCGGCGCGATGTCGAAGTGTTTAGACTGCAGGTCGCCGCTAGCGAGGCGGGAAGTTCAGGGAAGTGCTTTTTTCTTTTGCTGCAGAAGTCTCAACAGTGGCCGCCACTTTTTTCAGTTTTTGAGCGCTTTAAGATGGATCGACTCACCAGACGGATAGACGAAAGAGTTGTGACGCTCGTCGCCTCCAACCAGAATCTTGGCGTCGTCTTTGTACCAGCTGACTGACGAGCGGGAGTGCGTGTAGACGGTGCAGATGACTCGCGCAGTCCTATCCTCAATGGCGTACTGCTCGTCGGCATCTCTGTTCTTTGCAAACCGCGGAGCCAGTGCTGGGGCATTGAAAAGAGCGGTACCGGGATGACGCGAATGCCGAAGTCTGTCTGCAGCAGCGGCGGAGCGCGGGAGACATCGGCATGTCATGACCACACTCGCTAAAGCACGCGAATTTTGATCTAGTTATACATGGAAAATTCATCTAACTTCTCAGCGCTACCTGCTCTACAGTACGGGCCGTTTTTATTGCTTTTTCACCACTGCAATCGAACAAATGTGCCAAATTATTGACTCGGAGATGGACTCGCTGCAACACTCACGGCGTGCGAAAAAAAAAGGAAAAGCAGCACCCTCTTGTATGACCTCACTCCTGGTGTGATTCAGGGGTCTGAACAGCATGAGTTTCTCATCTCACTTCTCTATCAGTCGGAAAGCCGCCCATCGCCCTCGTGTCCTACTCCGCGACGTGGACACCGCCACGATTTCCGCCTTACTCCGAATGGGACTATCGCAACTGTATGCCGGTTGTACTCGTAGCCAAAAGTTTCGTAAGCCTCGACGTCGACTGCTACTCTAAACGTATCGTCGATTCCAGTGCAGCGGCAGTTGTGTTTCAGCTTTATTTTGCACGGCCATATGAGCGCTCCCCACGCTTAAGCAAGGGGGCCTTAATCCCACCCAAAACCGCATATTCAGAAGAACGTCTAAGAAATAAACTACTTTCGTGAAAAATATGAATTTTTGGCATCCGCCCTCAGCTACCGTTGCTTTACGAACTGAGCTTAAAGAAGAAATATGCACGAAAGACTTAAGCGGCTAAGAAAGCAGTTAGTCATTTAAAATTTGAATATCGGTATTTATGATATGCTCGACTTTGAAATATAATAACTGCTGAATATGTATGCTGCTTTATAGTACGTGGAACTCCGCTGAAAAATGCTTCCGTTCGAGAGTTTCGAAGGACCCACACCATCCACTCAAAAAAAGAAAAGGATGATTTGAAGTGGTTCACAGTTACGGCCATGTAGTTGCTATTGTGGACAGGACTGCCCGTCCCATCGTAATCTATTCTGTCTAGAGAGAGATACAGTTCTCTGAGGGCGCTATACAATGTATTATTATTATTATTATTCCTGTATTCCACTAGATTATTGCAAGCGTACAGCTAAAGAAAGGATTCCGTGGTTTCTACGCTTCAAAGCATCAAAATAAATTATTTGACTTCTCTGCACGCATAAATACTCCAATTTCCTAGCCTTGCATGGTTGGTACGGCTCCATCGAGCTGGGAGAGTGCCGCCCATAATGTCGGTAGGCGGAAGCATGACGGATTTAAAGTTAAAATGCACGTGGGATGCTGGCGGAACCTTTTGTCGGGGAGCTGTTTGGTCCAAAGAGGCCAACAGGGGGAACACAATAGAACAATAGTTCCTAAGTAGGCTAATGGCGACCGGTTAGCCTCTAAATCTGACGCTAGTTTCACTGAGAAATCATTCAGTACAATTAGTAGCGTGTAGCACAACTTACCAAAGTCTTCATCTGGAGCACTTCTTAGGCTGACGTCGCTGCCGGAGTCTCCTGCAAAGTCGCCGTAAGTCAGTGTCTTTGCATGCGTAATGCTAGGCGAGTAGTACAGAGGTGAATAAGCGAGTGACTTCGAAGACACGCGACTCTGCAAACTGAACTCGCCAGTGCAGCTCCTGGCCTTTCGCTGCTACCCGCACGGTGCTTACGTCATTGACTGTCGTTCTTCTGGCTTCCAGCTTTGGCAAGCTATGCACAATAAACACTGTGGCCCGACGGTTGCCCACCTAGAGCTGCTGCTGCTTTAAGTCGCATGGGTCGCAGACCCGGGGTTAAGGTGCTCTAACTGTACGATGCAGGTCGCGGGTTCGAGTCTTGCAGCAGGCTAGCCTTCATTGCTAGCTGCAGGCTCGGGTTATGGCCGCTAACGCTCTATTGAATACATGAGGCGGTCACTTCAGCCGATTTTTAATTTACCTTTTCGCTGTGCATAACTCTAGAAAATTATGTTATTCGCCGTGCCTCGAGAGCCCGTGAAGCAATACACGGAGGTGGCGAAAATGAAAGCTCATTATAGTAACGCCTTTCCTGCGCAAGCAGGCAAAGGATGGCTTGGGATTGCTGTTGGGGACAAATCGTTCTGCACTCAAATTTCAAACAAAGCCAAAGCTAACGGCTGAATTAATTTCGACGGTGCAGCTTTCGAAGAGCAAGCTAGTGAGAGATCATTTGCAATGCTGCGTCATTTGGCGAAATTACCCTTCTAATCAGACCTTCCTCGGCACAAACTGCTCATCTGATTAAAGTAGGTGATCATTGATCTTTGACTTGACAACATTAAGGAAGAAGCTAAAACACGTCTGTTTCTCACAGCCTTTGCTCCCACCGGAGGAATTGTCCTCAGTGAGCTTTCGCGTGCTGAAATAGTGCATGCACTAGCTAAAAAATTGAAAAAGTTTCCTTTTAAGCAAATTTAAAGTTCCTAGAAAGACCTTTGATTCTTCTATGGTGCTACATCCGTACATGTTTTGTTACTAATAGAGCCTCTATTGCGTGTAAAATGAGCTTTTATGCATACGGAGATCAAACGATTGTTAAGCTGTCCTGTATGCCAGTAGCTTCGAAGTGATCTGTACTCAACGCTACAAATGAGAACATCACATACATATCACACGATGCTTGCGATTTATGTTCAGCCTATAATGATAGCTTAGCTTCGTCCAGATGAAAGGAAGCGTGAATAATGCAACCTGCTTCGCATGGCCGTCCAGATGGCATGCATCGATTAGTGATGCTGAAGCGCTGCTGCGTCGGGTGTACTGACGTATATTATCATATGACTATGACGTATGACTGAGGTATAGGACGCAGAGAAGCCGCCACGCCTCCGGTGCGACTGAATCAGGGCTAAAGCCATAACTATGCCGTCGTCGCGATAAGTTGGAAGCTCCTGTAATTTGGCACGGCCATAACGATGCCGAACTAAACGCTTCCGCTGCATCCGCTTGCAAAGGCGGCCGTTTCTCTAATTCATATCTTGACGCTGCCGAATTAGTTGAGAGGTTGGTACACGACGGATTAATTTATTATTGCTGGCCTGTAGAGCGCTGTCAAGACTTCAACGCTAAACGCCACTCCCAAGAGCTCGGTCGCCGGCCTGACGGCGCTAACGCTCTCTCTTTCTCTCTCTCTCAAGCTCTTGCTCTCCGGCCGTTCCTATATTCCGACACTTCCCGCTTCCTCCACTTCCGCATTAAAAAGCTTGAAAGCGACCTCGAGTGATTCCGTGTGATACCTTCTCTACATCTTTCGTTACATCCTTCGCATAAACTCCTAAGGGCGGACCCACTAGCTGGAGCGGTTCTCTGTAACTGTGCCCGTCAGCTCTCCTCGCCTACTCGTTTCAAAAAGGGAACCTGCTGAGCATGAGGCGTGACGTCGCCATTAAGCATTACCAACCTGCAGGATTGCTTCGGACTGTCGATAAGAGTCCTCAAGCATTAGGTGATCACTAGGCACCGGTAGACCTTCGTGCAATTTGAACAGCAAGTTTTTTTTTCTAAGTCCGAGACTCGTAGCGCCAGTTCGGAATCGAGAATCCCTTGCTAGCTGGGACTCGCGTCGCAATAAAATGTGAACCCGGAGCCGTTACTGCAGTGCCCACCTAGGCGCAGGCCGCCCCAGCTACGTCTCTCTAGCCCGGCAAGTCATCACGACTGCTAGTGCATGTGCAATTCATATATCACTAAAAATGCTTAGACCCACACGAATAAGCTGTCTACCCAAGTGTAGAGGCGCGATTCTAGTCGATGTCTACCTGGATGGCTGGATTTGCTTCCGCAGATCCGCAGATCCTCCTCCCGGTAGGAGGCCCTGAAATCCAGAGAGCTTCGACTTTCTGCATCGCCGCATAGCCGCCTAGGAAGTAAGATGTTCGCTCTTCCCAGCCTAGATCGTGGGTTCGAATCCTGCAGTAGGCTACCCTCTATTGCCAACTACTAGCGGTGGTGATCGACTGCTAAATGAGCTAACACTTGTTATTGCGACCAGGATGGCCCAAGAGAACTCTGGGAAATTCTTCTGACCGAAGCTAGCGCGAAGGCCCGTCCCACCCAAATGGCTTCTTGAGTTTGCTCGTCCAGTCCATGCTTTCGGACAAATTGGTCGCCAGTGCTGGTGCTGTTCGCGAGTCACGTCGCTGTAAAAACTGCAGCATGTCTCGCGAGGCCTCGTTTGACTCTGCTGCTATCAGGACCCCTTCGAAGATCGGGCCTCTTACAACCGTGCTCTACCCACCCTCTTCCTGCAGCCTAGCTTCTTTTATTGAAGTTGAAGACTTGCCGGCGTTCTTCCACACACTAATCACTCTGTGCGATGTGTCATTATTGATTGTGGTAATTTTAACATTCACGAAGACGATCCTAACAGCAGTTAGGTTCGCTCATTGACAGTAGTTGAGCGAGCTCTTTGTTGACGCATTGGAACCCTTCGGCATAGCCCAGCACGATTGTCATGCAGCTCATCTTAGCCAAGGTTTAGGAGTTGGTGATGGCGAGGGATTTTAGCCACAATGGCTTCTTCTGCTGGCTTAGCACCTTAAATCATCGCTCGATCTTGTTTGCCGGTTTTAATCTGTGTGTATATGTGTGTGTGCGGTGAGCTTTTTCAGTGACTTGACTTAAAGCACTAATGTTGAGAACTTTTTGCAATCTTCTCGAGATACTTGTGTTCTTGATCTGCCTTCAGATTCTTTTGACTGTCCCGAGACTTTAAAGACAATCACTAAAATCTTAGGAATCCTTTCGGTTACAATGCTCCGCCGAAGGCTACCAGTATAGGTCATCGAGGAGTATCCTATCTGTTCAGCTTAGTATCGGCAGCGTAATTATGATATCCTATTCTATGGGCCTTAATGACTTTTCCCAGAGGTCGAGTATAAATGGAGATCAGTAAGGGTCTGAGGACGGACCATTGAGGGACCCCTGGAAGACCACTAGGCCTTTAACTCGCATGCTTCTAAAGCCTGGAGCTCACTTCCGACTGACGTCACGATATCCTTAAGTTGTTAACATTTAAAAGTGAGTTAAAAATGCAAGCGTTAAACACAGCGTTTGCTGAATCTGTTTGAATAGTATACTCACGCGTCTTGACGCTGTGTACGTTATCACTAAATACATTGACATACCCTACAGCAGACGAAAAGTGCCTGGAGAGAGATTGAGTTATCTGAGAACGCTATAAACATGTCCTATAATTATTATTATCAAGATTCCGCTTGCACATTTAATAAAATATATTGGCGTAGCTGACGAGGTTTTAGTCGTGTTCAGTTCGTACCCTGCCTGACTTTGTCCAGTCATTTGTAGTAGTAGCCAGTTAGAGTTCAAGTTAGAAGAAGAACATGTGGTACGATGCGAAGCCTGATGAAGTATTACTGATACGTAAGGAAGCCAGAACAAGAAGATGAAGATCCTTAAAATTCATGTGACGGAACCTTAAAATTGTAAAACTGCTTGTTGGTGAGCCACTGCAGGTCGATGAGAAGTGGTGAAATGTGACAGTGGCGGAGTTCATGACAGACAAGCCCTAGCTGATGTGTTTTAGATCAATTCTAAGTGTCATATCCCAAGGGCAGAAAGATCTGCGAGTTGCACAAGTTTAGAAGGAATGCCATAAGCTCGCCAGGCCTGTCCTCATTTTTACAACTGTCACACTACAGCGTTTCGGTCTGAGCTTCACTCCTTCCATATCAAGTATCGTATCGATTTCAAGATTCTCTCTATTCTAGAGTTCACTTTATTCGCTTGTCCTAGTTTAGCAATGCAAGCTCCTCGCTTCTCCTCCAGTGTCGTCTTACACTACGAGCCTCTCCTCTGCTGCTTCCAGTCGTGATGATGTACAATGCACGAAATTGATATCGAAAAGTGATCAGTGTTTCTGCAGTTCGAATTCATTAAACTTTCCTGGAATTTGCTTCCGAGTTCTGTCACTACCAGGAATGACCTTGCTTCTTTAAAGTCACAGCTAACAATATATCTGTTCCGGGTATAAATAGTTTAAGATATATCTTATCTAGCTAAAAATATATCTGTTCTTTGTTCCGGTCACATCTTCCTTCGCCCGGACTGAACTTCTCTTTCTTTTGAATGTGCTATGCCGGTATAGTGCAGGATTCAATGCATGCTTCTAGCCAGAGGGCTGATGGCTACCGAATGCGTACCGAAAGATCCTTAGGCTGTAAGTGCGCTATACAAAACTCTCCTACGTAAAACCCCCATAGTATTTATGGCTTTGTGAAGTTACAGACGGAGATACATTCCATTGCATTAGAGGTCCCACGAGCCGGCGGCCACGAGTGTCCTTTATCAGACTGGCCAAAGCAAGACTTTTGTTTGATTTTGCATGCTCGATACCGCGCAAGTCACCAACTCTATGTATCTCCGTCTGTAACTCCACAAAGTCATAAAGACCATGTGGGTGTTACGCAGGAGAGTTTTGTATAGTGCACTCACAGCCTAAACGGCTTTCGGTACGCATTTGGTTATTGACTCTCCTACACCGATCTGGAAACCACGCTTATTGGGATTAAGTTCTGTATAGCTTCTTTACAAACGACAAGTTGTTATTATTACTATAACCAACCTGGAGCCCTGAGAGTCTTCGTATGTGCTTTTACATGCCTATTTAAGCATGATACTCGCGTACTTCACATTCTTGTACAAGCAAGATACATTGGTTGTCCTTATTAACTCTTGCATACGGCTAAAATGGGGTAAGTTGTAAAGCACTTTGATCGAGATTTGTCTCTCATGGCACTATATAAGAGACATTATCATTATGTTACGATTGCAGGGATCAAATCTGATGTCGAACTTCTGTCCAAGGAGGCTCAAATTTTGGAAAGGCTACTTATCTGAAAGTAGGCCGACTTGATCGTAGAGCTGATGCGGTTATCTAGGGTTAGGTCACTCTGAAACAGGACACCTAGATTCTGGGATGATGGAGCAGGAGATTTGCTTGCCGAGCCCTGCAGGCGGTAAGGCTTTCAATTTTTGAGTCACACTAGGTTGCGCATAAATAATAGTTCTTTATTGTCAATGAAATGAAGAAAGTGTGCTGCCATCCTACTGAAAAGCCAGCAAAGCAAGACTCAATGTATTTAAGATAGTTTGGCATTATCAAATGTTGAATGAAATCAAAGCCCAGATGCAGCTGCATGCCATTTGCATAGCAATGTAAGCATAGACAAGGTTTGAGTTTACTAATTTAATGTAATATATCCGTCTATAGCTCCACAAAGCCTTAAGTTGTGTGTAGGTTTTATGCTTGAGAATCTTTTTTAAAGCGCTCGAGAGTCTGTTCTACAGTGCCGCAGAATCTTTTCCATATCGCTGCAGTCTTTTCTACATCGAACGCACAGCCTAAGCGGCTTTCAATGTGCACACGAAATTCAACAGGCTTCATCTCGTGCACCAAAGACAAAGCGAGAAAGATAGCTAAGTCAAGAGCAGTCGAGGAAGTGAGTAGAAAAGAGGTAAAAGTGAAGGACGACGGGAAAAATGTGCCACAGCCGAAAGCAGAAGAAATGTCACGGCATAAGAATTATGGAAGTGAGTTCCACAGTCTAGAACATCTAGAGCAGAGGCTTCTATCATTAAGAGTCTTTAAGAGTGAGAACAAAACAGCTAACTATTGTCCATAGATAATCTAGGGGCATGAGAATGCTGAAACTGGTGTCACGGAGTCCACACAGGTGAAGAGCCAAGCCATGGCTGGTTTTGTAGGTCAAGGTAAGAATTTTGCTCTCTATTCGTTGCTCAATCGGGAGCCTTCGCAAATCTTTCAGAAAAGGAGACACATGGCTGAACCTCTATGATATGTTGAATAAACTTACAGCCATATTCATCATCAAATGCAAAGGGCTAATGGGTTTTTTGGTAGCGCAGCCGACATGAATTCCACCAGTCCAACTTTGATACCAAGGAGCTAGTAACAATGTTTTGGCCAGATACAATGGTAAATAGTCTTACACAAGTATCACACGCGATCCAGCATTGGGCATGGTCCACTTAATAAAAATTTTAAATCTCAAGCAGTTATCAAAAAGGACATCTAAATTCAGATGTCTGTCGAATCAAAGAATCACCACTTGGAATAGCAACATCTACTCGGGCCGAATGCTTACGATGTCTTATGAGTTGGAGCTCAATTTTTTTCTGTTTGAGAGCTTAAGAATATTTTACGATATCCAGGATCAAATTTCAGCAGGGTGGATGGTAAGTTTAGCAGTTTCTGCAGCTGATAACGATGGTTTAACTGACAATTATAACCGGGTGTCGTCAGCAAAGAAACGATAGCTGTCGCTAGGGATCCGTATTGCTTTTCCAAGAGGTTTGTTATAAATGGAGACCAGCAAAGGACCAAGAACAGGCTCTTGTATGGATCTTCGCATAACTGATCAGCTGAATGAAACGTAACCACCATACAACCGTCACTGAACACGATCGGAGGATCACTATTCAAACCTTGCTCGAGCTTCACCCGCCTGACCAATAGCTGTTCTTAATCGTTCTAATAGGATATCGTGATCACCAGTATCAAACGCAACAGACAGATGAAGCAGGACCAAATAAGTGACGTTACCAGCATCGTTGCCGCTAAGAATGCCATTTTTCATACTGAGGAGAGCAGTTTCAGTGGAGTGGTGTCGCTTGGATCCCGACTGCCACTTTTCTGAAAATGTATTCTTGTCAATATGTTCCGCAGGCTGCTTAACGACATATTTTCCAAAAATCTTGGACAAAAAGGAAGAATAAAGACCAACCAATAATTTTATAGGACGTCAGAATTCTGTCTAGAATTTTTAAGCATTGACCCAAAGATGCCATGCTACAGAAAAATGTCCCGGCGTAACTGCCTATTAAGCATTGTTGCATCGTGGAGCTACTGACAAAAAAAGAAGGAGCAACGTGATGCAGCACTCGGTCCCAATCCTGATGCTTTTTAACATCAGGTGACATTACGAGGATATGATTCCCTTTGCCTTTTATAAGCATTTATGTAGTAACTGTTCTCGAGAAACCAGATTTTAATGTAGACCATTGCAGCATTTTAATCGCCAACTGACGAAGATAATTTTCTCGTGTAATGGCTGTGGTAATTTACATTACTAGACTGATAGTAAATTTTTGCAACCCACTTTTATGATTACTTCAATAAAAAGTATAAATACAGGTCTGCTAATTTAACTGTCAAAAATAACTTTCCACGAAAGATCTTCAGCAGCTAGAACACTACTGGCAATAATAATAGTAATTATTATAGCGGATTTAACAGTTTCATTTGCATAGCGGCAGAAAAGCATTAGTGGCTATCATCACAGCTTGCAGTTGCAACTAAAGGATCGCCAGCTATAGGGTTCAAGCCCACGACGTCGTTCATAAAGAGCAAGCACTCTAACGTCTAGGCTATTTCAGCCAATAGTGAATTGCCTGCTGTATTTCTAAAACCCCGACTTGGGTAGTTAAGATCAAGGAGCATACCCCTAGACTGACACATTGGGCGACGATGGTAAGTTCAGAATGGTGGCTGATTTTTTGTACTAGCTGAAACTAACCACAGGAAGCTCTTGACTTCGCAGCAAGGCTACAGCCTTTGTAGTATTATTAAGATTGAATCCTATGAGGCTGAAATGAGGCGATACAAAAGAACAACCTCAAAAGCCTTTGTTAGACATGAATCGGCCACCGTAGCAGAATGGAAGTAGAAGAAGATTAGAAGATACGACCAAACCGATGGCAGGAGTCAGGTAGAATGATTCATTTGTTGGCCTGTACAAGGCGGTTTTGGTTTCGGCTGATGGCCTTAGAGAATTGAGGCTGACCTCAAGATGGGAAAACAATTAGTTGGGTAGCCGCCGGTTGCTGCAAACGAAACAGCGTCCTAGCACAAGTAATCCGAATATTAATTAGCAAGAACATTTTAAACCTATCTTTGGTCAGTATGGAATCTGCGCTTGATTATTCGCGGGGTTGAATAAAATCTAAAAATGGTCAGCACGTCGGTTCATTCAGTATTTAGAACGCAATGCTTACTTCCCTACCTGGCGCCAACGAATAAATTTCATAGAACCAGATTTAGGTTTGTTTTTTAAGAGAATTAATCAGTGGGGTAGGTTGACAGCTATTTAAGCGGACATCCAGGCCCTTCTTTCAAAGCAACGTTGAAGCTTCTGGTAATTTTTTACGAATGCAGCCTAATTTCCATATACAACCTATGGTTTCCGCCAAATTGGGGACCGGCGAGTTTTTGCGGCTATGAATTAAAAACAAAAAGGAGCAAAGCGAGTAGAATATAAGCCTGTCTATCGCAGAAAACAGCGAGAAAAACCAGCAACAAAGAAAGTCGCCCAGTGCCACACAGCCAAAACTCGGCAGAGACATCGCACAGGACAAGCTCTACTATAGGAAGAGACTGCAGTAGAAGCCCATTAGCTTCGTGATGTCACATCTCAGCGAACGCCTCATTTACGAAAATTCCTAACAACAGAAAGAGACTGTAGGTAAGATTCGAGCGCTTCACGACAGTTTGTGGTGTGGAATCCTCTCGAAAAAGTAGACCGGGCACACTAGCACGACTGGTTTCACCGCTAGATCAGTGGACACTCAGGTCCCGATTGTGTTGCCAAAAAATTTCCTCCTACTTTTCACGAGCTCAAGCTAGTTATTGTTGTTGTTACTACAACACCGCCTAAGCCATTAATATAGACTCACGTTTAGTGTTAGCAGTATTGTCTCGAGCGACCCTTCATGTCATGATCTCCCTCAGGTGCTGCCGTGGATCACTCTGACTTAAATTAAAAAATTACTGGTTCAACGGCTTTATATGAATTGCGTCAGAAGAGCCTCAACGGCTCTCACCACTGCTTGCAGTTGGCAATACAAGATCGCCCAATTTCACACTCAATGTGAAACGCCTAATAATAAATTACGTGATTATTGATAACAGTCTCAACCTGTTTGCTTAGACGGAGGCGAAATAGACAGATAACCGACCATTATCGACGTTACCCCGACAGGTTTCTTCTTCTTCCATACCACTAGACCTAGATCAATGAAAACTAATGTAAGAGTCACCAATGTCGCCGCTCCTCCATCAAATGTCTCAAATCGTTTGCAATCCCCTCAAAGCAGTCTTTTGAATCTCTTGTTTTTGAAAACAAGCTGCCCATGGTGGCAGTAATCTATCGACCTTTGCTACCTGCTCTATCAACCTCTGCTTCTCATTTACCTTAAATTTATCTGACCTTATTTTCATTGTGCGTGCAAAGAATCGATCTTTCCTCGTCATAGGTGATCTTAACATTCATTTTTACAACTTAAGTGATGCATTTAGTGCCAAATTTGTTGCACTGACTGACTCATTTCCCTTGTGGCTCATATACATGAAGCTACTCAAAACAAGGGTCACACACTCGATCAATAATCTCCCACAACTGTATGCTATTATCCCCCTAATATCACCACATTCTGATCATTTGACCACACGTAGATGTCTCAGTCTAGTCTGCGCCCCATCGGCATCCAAAGTTATCAATCTGTGAATCGCGAAACCTGAAGACCCTAGATATCGGTGCTGTCCAAGCGAACATGTCTTCTTCTTCGCTCTGCTCCTCAATCTCCCTTTCGACCTGCCATCATTGGTAGAATGCTACAGCACGACACTAGCTGACATGCTCAATAAGTTTACATCTCTGACCGAGCGCACTGTGGGCCCTCCCCCAGAGGGTTATGGTTTACCGCAGGCATTAAACTAGCTAGGTCTACTAAACGAAAGCTCGTAAAAACATTCAAATGACTAGGACTGACTATCAACCGACAGGAATACTAAAGCTTACCAATTGATCTTAGCAAAGGTCAAGTCTAGCTGCTATAAAAAAAATAATGTTGAATCAAGGATGCACAATTCCAACATGCTGATGTTTACCATAAACCATCACCTTAATTGCTCCCAGGTTTGATTCTTACCCAGTGATCCGTGTGCTGATCTAGTTGATTGCTTCTCTTACTTCTTTGTCAGCAAGATAGACAAGATCAGAGAATTCATCCCTATCAGAGCAGCATTAATTCTGGACTCCTGTCCCTCAATAAAACCCACACGACTCCCCTCCCTCGCTTTCCTGCAGTACTTAAATGTCTACATTTAAGGAGACCACGAGTGACCTTCGCCTGAAATTCATATCCCAGTCAAACAAGTCTACCAGTTCCATAGACCTAATTTCCATTGTCCTACTTCTGCGAAGCATTGATCTGCTGCTGTCATGCATTAATAGAACGATGCATATGTCCTTAGCCTTATATCATGTTCCTGCACTTTTCAAAAAAGGCCAGTTATGTTAGTTAGGCTACTAATAAAGAAAGCAACTCTAGGCCAAAAGAATTTGAGCAACTTCAGCTCACTCACTTCAGCTCACTCTCTCTTCTACTATTCCTGTCAAAGTCACTAGAACGAGTCATGGCAGGTGGACCAGCTGAACTGTTTTATTGAAATTTAAAACCTAGCGAGTAAGTTCCAGTCTAGTTGTTAAAGCTAACCACTCCCCGAAGTCAGCATTGTTTCGGGTGTATAACGACCTTATCAGGAGTGCAGACTTGGGTAAAGTTCCTCTGCTTGTTTTTCTTGGTATTTTGATCACGTTTAATCCTATCTCACCACTTCAAGTCGACCTTCATTGGTTCCAGATCAAGCAACGCACCGACTTCGAGGTTCTTTCACTCACTTTTAAGTTCCTTCATTCTTTGGCTCCAGCCTACCTGTTACATCTACCCCCTCACCAGGCTAAGCATCATACCACCTGCTTTTCGGAAACCATGGCTTTAGTTCGTATGCTCCCAAACCCTGAACTCACTTTTGACTTGCATCACGACAGTTCCTGCCTTGACCACATTTAAAAAGAAACTAAAAAATGCATCTATTTATCACAGCATTTAGTGGGTCCATATAATTCGTCCTTTGTGTGCTTATGCATGTTGACACTGGGCATGCTGCCACTGACCATATTTGCATGCTGACACTGTGCATATCAACTCTAACCATACGCTTATTTCATTGTTCATTGAGCATGCTACCACTAAGCATTCCATCATGTTTCCCTTGCAGCAAATGTAAAGTGCCTAGAAAAAGATTGAGTTCTCTGATGGGGCTGTACAAATGTATTATTATTATCACTAGCGATCACCTTCAAAGTGCTAACGTGTATCTCAGATGCTGAGATCTGGATGTTTGTCCATGTATAATCCACCCACCGTATTGGTAGCAGACCAACCGGTTAAAGCGAATCGTCTATAAGGTGTATGCATAGCTTCAAATCATAGTGAGCCTTATCTGTAAAGTGCCAAGAAAAGAAAATTAGTTCTCTCAGGTTGACATAGGAATATCTTATTATTATTACTATTATTACTGGAAAGGATTGTGTCTATACTGACTTACTTTTATGTGTGTGTATGCACTACACACACTTGTTATGAGATTTGTAGCAAAGTGGCAGCAGGCCACAAATCCCTCCCCTATTTACCTTCCAGTGAAGCAGGCCTGTCCACAAACAGGCCACCAGTCCAGTAGAAGCTATCCGTGCCTCTCATAAAATTAGGCTGGTCTGCCAAAGATTCACCTTCGTTTGCTTGCGATGTGGTCTCCTGCACGGCTGATGCTACCAGTTCGTATTGATCTGCAAGCAGCTGCTGCACTAAAGCAATGGTACAGGACATCGTTCCCAAAAACTGCTTATAACCCATCGCAGTGTATAGCATGGATACAGCACCGACGAGGGAAATGCAGGGATTGAGGAACTAAAGCAAGCCTGGGAAGTTTCATAGCTGGGTGATAAGCTGGTATATATCAGTTGCAGCAATATTGGTAGCTGGAGGAAGAGGAGGGGGTGGTGCACGATGAGGAGGAGGAGGAGGAGGAAGAGGAGGAGTTAAGAAGGAGGAGGAGGAGGAGGAGAGGTACAGGAAATTGTCTATGCCGGCTGGGCAGTTCAAACCAGGTGTAACTTGATGAGGGAACTAATATTTAAGCAGGGCATTGGAAGGTCAGGTTGAAAGGCACCTAGTCTAATGCTGACAAAGGATCAAGGAGTGCACCAAGCCAGGCCCTGCAGTGTGCTCTGCGGAAGTGTTTTGGCTGGCTGCTGTTTTCTGTGGCTGAAAATCAGCACAACTTGCAGCTCCATGAAATAGGTTTGACGATTGAAAAATGCCCTTGCAAAAAAGTGCCTCGGCTGTAGCTCCACCAATGTCTGAGCTCAAAGAAATTCGGCCAAATTCAAGCCCGATCCAATAAAGAGCCTCGCTAAAATTCAGCTCTCACTGCACCGGCTCAGCTGGCACTGGCATGATCGTCAAGGTCTGCACCATCTGGCCTGGTTCCTGTTTTTTGGTGCAAGCTGTTAGTGAAGTGCTTTCTAAGCAGCAACTCCTTGCTGCGGCACGGCTGAGGTACGCGGATTTACAGTTCACATATAATTGTAATGATTTCCCAACTCGATTCCAACTGCCGGCCGAGTCAGACTGCTGGTATGCGATACCATAAGGTACAATTTAATTGTCTGACAGATGCGAAGCTGCTTACAAGAAAATCACAGGAAATCATCTGCTGGCAGAAAGAACACTCCCGGCAAGGCACGGCAAGGCACGGCAAGGCAGGAGGAGTTCTCGCTTGAAGCACCTCCTGGGGGGGGGGGAAGGGAGCAGCAAGCAGACAAAGGCATAAAGGCAAGCGCAGCACCGCCCGCACGCACACGAACTCAGGCCAAGGCTTGCGTGCGCACAGGCACACGCAGCAACACGCACGCACACTCACACGGGATCAAACGATTAGTGGAGCAAGCAGGACAGGTTCACACGAGGTGCTGGTGCGTAGTGCTAGCACTCGCGGAAGCTGCCTGACGCTGCATAATCACTGATAGGGCGTCAGTGGCATGGAAGTGGCTGCTGAGGTCACCGGTGCCATCCTGATGGACGGCGTCCATCGCTCACCTAGGCCGAGCACTTCGCCGGCTCGCACACTCAGCGTTCTGTCAGCTCCACTATGTCGTCCGCTGCCGTGTGCCACGAGAAAGTCGCCATCCAGAGAAGACCAGGCCACGGTGCCGCTCCTTGGCGAGCTCGTCGCCGCCGGCGAGTGGGTGCGCGATGGAGGGAGAAGCGAGAGCGCTCCGTGACCTCCGCTGCCGCTCCGTTGCATCGCCGAGCTCGCACGGTCGCCATCCAGCAACATCCCAGTGCGGTAGTGGTAGTAGTGAGCCGAGCTGTCGGCACGGTATTGCGCAGTGCTGCTGCTTCGCTGCTGCTGGAGCTGGAGCTCTCTTCTTGCCACATCTGCATACTCATAGTCGCTCCTTAGGCGGCTTTCTGCAATGTAAGCACCAGTGCTGGGAGCGATTCGATTGTTCCCCTCTTGTAGCTGGTACAGGTAGGCAGTGTGCCAGCAGGAGTTAGCGAATGCTGCCCCCCCCATCGGCAGTTTGCAACAGACCGTTCACATCCTTGATCGAAAAAACAGAGGAGCACGGCAGCCTTTCATCGGCTGCACGTTGTGACAGCCCGAATGGATTTAGATAGGACTTAGAATTCATTTTCCAGATGCTACTGCCATGGCTGCAGCAGAGGCAGCTGTGCTCCAGTGTTGAGATGCACGGTGCAATGCTGGCGTTTCCTAGACCGCCCATCGACGAACTAATTGACTGCAGGTGACAGTGGATGCCAAAGCGGGACATGGACAAGTGTGGCCGTGCATCGTGATTCAAAGACCAATGCAGGTCAGGCTTTTATGCTATGGGGTAACTCTTACGACAAATTCTTTCGATGCACCCTAATTATTTGAGTTGACTTTTCTGTTTTTCTCGCCCAGCCTGCATTTGAACATGACGGTTGCATGGCCACCTTTGAGCTCCGGATGGCTAATGCTTATAGCATGATCTGGAATGTGACCATAACTGACAGACTCCCAACAGGGTCTGGAATGTAGTCGGGTCTGGTGTGCAACAGGGTCTGTTATGTAATAAGGCCTGATCTGCAGTAGGGTTTGGTATGTAGTTGTGTCTGGTACGTAGTTGAGATAAGATTTGTAGTGCAAAGGCAGGGCAATAAACGTCGTGTGCATTTCACCGGCCTGTGCCTACACCACCCTCTAGCAGAAAGCAAGCCAGTGGAACTCTTCCAGAATACAATAGAGCCGAGCCGTGTCGGGTCTGGTTCATTGTGGCCTTGCTAGACCTGGATCCACGAATGTTCAGTCCCCCAACTCCAGTCCTGCTGGTGCAAGAAAATATGATGGGGAAAGTTTTACTATTCAATAAGTTTTCTAGCAAGAACTTTTGCTTTTCATATGATTTCGACGAATTACCAAACTTAGCCCGAATCTACTCTAATTAAACAAAAACCAACCGGAAACCGATGGAGTAAAACTCGAACTTCGAGTGAAAATTTTAATGAACGTTATGTTCTCACTGAATTTCATGCAAATATGCTTACAGGTTCTCTTGCAAATTGGCTCTAAAGATGCTAGCCACAGCCGAAATCCACCAAAATTCACTTAAATCCACGAATCCACAGGAAATCAGCTGCTAAAAGCTCCAATTTGGACTTCAGATTAAACAAAACTATTGTTCAAGTTTACCCACACAATTTCTTTCGTGTCATTGCACGGCAATCCGCCGCCTGGAGCCCTGCAACTTCTGCAGTGAATTTGCACTGAATTGCATGAGAACTTTGCCAATAATGGCCTAGATTTTGCATGGATTTCGACAATTACACGAGATATATGGGAATACACGACAGTGACATGTACTACAATATTCAATTGATATTATGAGCCATACGATGCCGAATTTTGGTCGATTTTTGCTTTTAGAGTGAAGTGTGGTAATTCTTCTAAACCTATGTGTACAGTTCCGGTCAGGCTATTACCCGGGGGTTTTCCAGGAGGCGCAGTAGTGGTTGGGTGGAGGGGTCTTTGCAGGAGTGCTGCAGATCGGAAAAATAGCCGAGCCATTGACAGCCCACTGTTCAGTCTTCCAAATGCATTTTTTTCAAGTAACCACTGGCTTCACAAATAAACCGTAGGTTTCACTTTGCAAGGCCGGCTGACTAAAGTCACTTGTTCATTAGGCCCAGCGTTACCTTGAAAAAATTCAGTTAGAGAAGTGCGGTTGGGCTGAATGGGAAGGAAACCGTGTACATGCTCATCCTTAGGCAGCTCCCTACTCATAATCTTTCTTGGTTAATAGCTCGCGGGCAATATTCTGGTATTCCTGGTAGTGTAGTCGATGGATGTAGCAGGTGTCCACCTGCTACATGCCACCCTGCTGGGTGCCAGCCTGCTGTGCTGCTGCTGACTTGCAGCCTGGGCGGCTGAGCCGGACGAGGCACGGCCAGTTCTTAGTGAAATGGGGACCTGCATGGGGTATCGATTGATAGGCTTCTTCCTCATCTGGTGCATTTCTATATCCTAGCCACAGATTAGAGGAGAAGCCACATCTCGAGCACATACATATACAGGACTCTGACGACATTTGCCATCCATCCATGGTCGAGCAAATGTTTCATTACAAAAATACTAGTAAGCTGCTATGAACTCTGCTGCCATCTCAATTGGAGCACGCAAGTTTCACGGTGATGGATAGCAAGTTCTTTAAGCCTCTTACTCACGAGCTCTCCTACTGCATTTTTGGAAAGTCAGCCTGCTGCAGTCCGGACTTACCGCCAGACTGAACAGGCATCATGACTACAAGCTCGTGCTATGATAGCTTAAAACCACAAAACTGCAGGAATAAGTAGGGTATAGTTTAGCAGCTTATGGCTCCACCCTATATCATTGGCTGGCTACCCACTTGTCAACAGTCTCCGTCCCAAATTGCAAGGAAAGATGGCCATTCCAAGTTTACCTCTCGAGTAGTAGGACGACCCTCCTCTGACGTCGAATGACTTTGCATAATTGCCCAAGGTCACGTGAGTGCTGCTGCCATCCATCCTCGAATAGTCCTGCTGCTCCAAGCTGGTCCTGTCGTGCGTGGCCGTACTCGGCATAACTAGCCGCTTCTGGGTAGCAGAACGCCTGTCGGTGGCAGCCGGCCCGTGTTTGTCGTCGTCCCACGGTCTCCCCAGCGATGTCAGCGTGTGCGCCGTGGACAGCTGTCTGCACTCTGATCTTGACCTGTATCGATCAGCTCGCCTGCTGGCCGTGGCTGCTGCCACACGGAGGCGGCTCTCGCTCAAGATGGATTCGACTTCGCTCGCCATATCCTGCTTCAGGTCGCTCAGCCGGCGGCGCAGCGACGCCGGCAGGTGCGGGTACTGACTGCGGCTGAGGCGGAACTCGGAGGACGAAGTTGCTGCTGATGCACCGCTGCCGAAGCTCGGCTCCCTGTCGCCGGAGCGCGACCGCCGGCTTGCAGCGGCCGCGACTGTCAGGCTCTGTTGGCCGCCAGGCGAAGGGTAGCCAACATTCAGCAGCCACTCGCCGCCCATGCCAGCACTCTGGTGACGCGCAGTCACGAGCCTGTTGTCACAGGAGCGGGCCCTGGACCGGCGCATCGCCGTTCGAATGCACGGTAGGCTCGGTGGTGTGGCGAGGACAGGCGGGGTGACGCTGATGCTGCGCTCGACTGCAAAGCAGAAAGCACCACAGCTGAGCACTCGGTGCAGTCATGGGATGCAGGGATGGCGTGCAGCAATAGCCGCGAAGACAGGCTGACAGGACAACAAGGGCAGCTTGCAGGTGACCAGACATGGCAAGGACTATTTGCACATCACCACACTGCGCACGTAGCCACACAGAGCTGGGGATGTCCACCCTCCCAGGACCAGGCTTCAGGTTCAGTAAGATGCTAGCTCAGCCTCTCAGCCGTGGGCTCAATAGTGGATTTAGTAGCTCGGAGACATGATGAGGCAAGCAGGCATTAAGGCAAGCGGCAAGCTAGCACCTAGCCACCCAGACTTGCACACACAAACAAAGAAACGAGACGCTACAAAATGCTTAGCCTATCACTTATCGGTCATAATAATAATAATAAAAAAAAGCACTTGATAAAGCACCCTCAGAGAACTCTATCTCTCTCTCTAGACGCTTTACATTTGCTGCAAAGGGAAATGCAATAAAATGGTGAGTAATATCATGCTTGATAAACAAACAAATTGAATAACACGGTTAGGGGTGACATGCACAGGGTCAGCATGCAAATGTGGTTAGTGGCAGCATGCACAGTGTCAGCACGCATAAGCACATCAAGGACGAATCACAGGGATCCACTAAATGCTGTCCTAAATAGGTGTGTTTTTAAGTTCTTTTTAAATGTGGTCAGGTCAGGGGATGCTCTGACGCAGGTCGGGAGGGAGTTCCGGGCTTTGGGAGCATACGAACTAAATGCACGGTCTCCAAAGAATTTGAGGTTTCTACGAGGTACTGGTAGACTGTTGGATTCCGAAAAGTGGGTGGTACAATGCTTGGCCTGATGGAGTAGTAGATCTGAGAGATAGGCTGGAGCCATAGAATGAAGAGACCTAAAAGTGAGCGACAAAACCTTGAAGTCAATCCGTTGCCTCACTGGTAGCCAGTGCAGGTCGGCGAGAAGTGGAGTAATGTGGCAACTGCGACGCTCACGACAGACAAGCCTAGCTGCAGAGTTTTGCACCAGCTGCAATCGCCTGATCGCACATGCTGGTAGGCCAGTAAGCAGTGAGTTGCAGAAGTCGAGACGGGATGTCATGAATGCATGGACCAACTTGGACGTGGTATCCTTATCTAAACAAACCCTAATTTTAGCAATGTTATGAAGCTGAAAATATGCAGATTTGACTGTGGAGCTGATGTGGTCGTCTAACGAGAGGTCGCTTTGGAATATGACACCTAGATTTCGAGCTGATTCAACAGGAGATTAGCTGGCAGAGCCAATTTTGAGCGCCAGCCTTTCCAATTCGTGAATCACACTGGGTTTGCCCATAACTGGTAGGTTAGTTTTATAATCGTTTAGTTTTAAAAAATTAGCTGCCATCCATGTGCGGATGTTATCAATACATGCAGCAAATGAGTTGAGAGAATTTGAGGTGCTCGAAGGCTGAGAGGGATCAAAGCAAATGTACAACTGAGTGTCATCCGCTTAGAAGTGAAAGCCTAGAATGTGCTTGGAAGTCACATCAGCAAGAGGGAGAGTATAAACCGTGAAAAGATCCGGACCTAGCACTGAGCCCTGAGGTAACTCAGATGATCTTTGTCCATTCACGTCAATACTCTGGAGTCTCCAACTTAGATAGGAACTGAACCACTGCAGAGCAGTGCCAGTGATGCCCAGGCGAGATGAGAGGCGCTCTAGAAGAACTTTCTGATCGATGGTGTCAAAAGCTGCCGAAAGATCAAGCAAAACAAGCAGAGACACTCTACCCATGTCAGTATTCCTAAGTGGGTCGTTGTATACTCTAAGCAATGCTGACTCTGTTGAGTGATTAGCTCTAAAGCCAGACTGGAACTTACTAGCAAGGTGTGAGGTTTCGATATAAGAGTTCAGCTGGTCTGCCACGACCGTACATGTGCAAGTGTGTTGAGTGGGAAACCTTCTTCTAGTACCACGTGGCTATCAGAGATGGCTATCACGAATGGTTCGGAGGCAGCCTCTCACTTTTAAGTGCAGTCTGACTGTCCATGACTGATTATTGATCCCTGTGCCTATGTTCAGAGCTCCGATAAAGTTGAATTAGAAATAGTACTTATAGCAGTTAAAGGCAGCACTGGTACATTCAAGCCCATCACGTGCTTAGTTGCTGCCAGGGCTATGATTTACAGGCTGCCTAGTTTATCTCATCTTGCTGGTGCTGCTGAATTAACTGACTTGCAAATGTTGCACCCACCTTTTGGCCTCACCCATGGTCCAGAAACAATCAACGATGGATCGCTGACTCCATACTCGTTCTCAGCACGAACTCTGTATTGTGTCTCTCTCGCAGGGATGTCCAGCTTCACGAACGACTCCCTGGAAAAAGCATTAAAAATAGATGCTCCTTTAGCAAGCTGCAATACACCTGGGGCCAATCAGAGCAAACGCAGGGTCTCGAAATGCATATGACAGTCTCAACTGTACAAGAGGAACCAAAATCGAAATGAGTTTGCCACTAAGCACAAATTATCATCCATGCCTCTAGCCTCCAACGTCTTCAAGCCCATAGACTAGCATCCAAGTTAACTGGCTACAGCTGGTTGACGAGGGCAAGTTGTCAAACCACTTGATGGCTGTTTTAATTTAGACAGATTTCATATAAACTATAAACACAACTGGGTACAATCATGTATCCGTGTTTTTTTCTGTATCTCATACATTGAGCACTGAATGAGTATACTCCTGCACTTTTTTATTTCTGCCGTAGACTGAAATATTCTCACATTGTCAGGTACGATACATGTTTGAAAAAGTAGCTGCCAGTTTTGTTAAGTATTCATTTGAATGCCCTAGTAGCAGCAATAGAAGGTGTAAGGTCCCTAGCAGTTGCGCCTGCTTACAGGAATTCAGTTATATGGCCTCGACCACCAAGACATTCTAATGTGGATGTAAGACCCAAAACTCAGTCATCTAGGCATCGTTTAGGAGTTAGAGATAACAAACAGATGAGGCAAAAATTACCTTCAGAGATTAGCTCATGACTATGACGAATAAATTCAGAATAGGGCGATAGGGTTGTAGGCGATTGAGTAGAGTGGGGGCCCAGACGACGACAATAAGAACTTACGAGTTGAGGAACTCAGCCTTTAGTGCCTTATGATTGCATGTCCCTCTTCTCGTGTGAAAGAGCAAGGCAATCTGGTAGCCAACTGACCTTAAGCAGAGCTCCTTCTGATTCAGGATTTCACGGTAGTGAACATGTTTGCATTTGTATACACAAAAATGCCCATCATAGAAAGTTGCTTTTGTCAGCCCGGTTCCATGTCGTAGGCTATCATGCAGTACATCAATGTGGGCAAACATTGCCATTCGGTTGCATTGTTTCTTTCTAACAGCTTGCAGCTTGAAGGCCTACCGGCCTGTGCACTCAGGCACTTACAGCTGGTGCAAAAATCCGCAGCTAGGCTTGTCTCTGGTGAACAGCGCAGTTGTCACGTCGCACCACTTCTCGCCGACCTGCACCGGCTCCCTGTCAAGCAATGCATCGACTTCAAGGTTTTGTCACTCACTTTCAGGTCCCTTCATTCTTTGGCGCCAGCCTACCTATCAGATCTACTCCCCCCCCCCCCCCGCCAGCCTAAGTATAATACCACCCGCTTTTCGGAAACTAAACTGTTTACCTAGAGCTCAAACCTCAAATCCTTCGGAGACCATGGCTTTAGTTGGTACTCTCCCAAAGCCTGGAACTCACTCTCCACCTGCGTCAAGACATCTCTTGACGTGTCCACATTTAAAAATAAACTAAAAATGTATCTATTTATGACAGCATTTAGCGGGTCCGTGTGATTCGTCCTTCATGTGCTTATGCATGTTGACACTGTTGCATGCTGCCACTAACCACACTTGCAAGCTGACCCTGTGCATGTCACCCCTAACCGTGTTATTCTTGTTGTTTATTGAGCATCCTACCACTAACCAATCGATCGTGCTCTCTTTTCAGCCACTTAAAGGGCCTAGAAAGAGATTGAGTTCTCTCAGGGCACCTTATACAATTTAACAGTGACATTATTGTTATCATTACTATTATTACTATTATGGAAGTAAGACTGTGTGGCAGTTGCTCAAGTTCTCTTCGTCTAGTGGTGCTTTCTTTTGAGTAATTGCATAACTACAGCCTTTTTGAAAGGTGCTGGGACATGACCTGAGGCTAATGACATATTTATTATGTTAGTTATGCATGGCAGCAGCAGATCAATGCATCCTAAAAGAAAAAAGTGGGAATAAGGTCCAGATGACTAGTTGTCTTCTTTGATTGAGATACGAACTTCATGACAAGGTCACCACTGACCGTGAATGTAAACATTAAGGTGTTACACGGAATTGAAGGACAGGATTCCAGGGGGATGCTACCATCTTAGGGATGGACTCCCTGATCTTGTCTATCTTATTGACAAAGAGGCTAGAGAAGTGGTCAGCTAGATCAACTCAGGGATCAATAAGTAAGGAGCTAACATGGGAAAGGTGCAACGAGCCACCTCTATTTTAACTAAAACTAGCCTCTAGTGAGAACGGCACAGCAATTCTGGCATGGCTCCACTTATAACCCTACCACCCTTCTGCTTCTTGATCAACGAGTTTCACACTGTGTCAATCCTCACCATGTACTACACATTTGCAAGGTATGCCTGTCATGGGCTGTTGCATGTTTCTAGTGTATGAAAACTTGGAATTGCTAGGGTCTTTGAGCACTCTGTAGAAAAATGCCGACAAATGCCCACACTCATCCAGTCTTCACGGCAGCAAAATGAAGAGAGATGGGTCAGTCCGGCATGGCAGGGTTCACCCTTTGGCTACCAACACTGAATGTACAGACAGTACAGATCTCTTGTTTCTGAAAAGTTTCGTCGCAGGAGCATCGACCCAAAAAAAGCATCGGCCAGAAGGAATCGTACTCTCAAAGGCAGCATCCGAGCCGCTTGTGGCACCAACACTGAGATCCTCACGCTACGCGGATGCCTTGCTGCTAGATAAACTGCACTTTGCTCGGCACGATGAAGAAAGGCATGAGTAAAGCATTGCAAGGGCAGCTGTAGCAGGATATCAGCTAGCTTTTTTCCAGCTGCAACAATAACTACGATTATAATAATACGTTTGTATAGCACCATCTGAGAACTGAATCTCTCTCTAGGCACTTTACATGAACTGCGTATAAAGCATTACCAAATGCTTGGTGGTAACATCCGAAGGCAGCAGGCATAGTGTAAGCAGGTGCATGCACACAAAGACGAATAAGAAAGACCCACCAAATGCTTTCATAAACAAGTGCATTTTAAGCTTCTTTATAAATGTCGTCATCTAAAGGGACGTTGTGTGCAGCCAGCCGTGGCTCTGTTGTTCGAGGATAGCCACTGCTGAGTGCTCGAGCCAATGCTTCAGCCCTGACTCATAAAGCAGTGCTGGACAGTGAGCCTCTAATCCCCCTCACTCTCATTCTCTGCAAGCCAACGACTCTCACCTCACACTGCGAGCTAGCCGTCGCCAATCCGAGTCGGCAGTCGAGCGATACTCGACTATGTAGCTAATGTTGAGCTGCTTGTCCCTGTGGCTTTCTGGTGGAATCCAAAGCAGCACAAAGTGATCGGCGCCTGCCTGCTTGACCTCCGGCTTCTCACTCACGGGCACCGGCGGGGCTGCAGCACAAAGGCCACACAACTCCGAGCGAGTGGCACATCGGCCGATGCCACAGCGCTATCCCTTGCTTCTGGCAACATCAAGCAATTGAAGAGCATGCTAGCAACAAGGAAAGAGGCAATAGAGAGAAAGCGTGAGACAAACTTCCGTCTGTGGCAACTGAGAGAATGGCTGAGTGTAGCAGCAGCAGAAGCAGCAGCAACCGAGTCAGGAGAAGCAGCAGCAGCACATAATGGTGAAGTCACAAGGGAGCTGAAGCAGAGTGCGCCACAAGCACCGACCGGTTCGCTTGTGCATGGAAGTGTATGCCGTTGGAGGCAGCGACATCTGTCTGACGGTCCTCGCTGAGGCGTGCATCGATGGTCTGACCAGATTAAAGGGCGATGCCAGCGTCGCGCTCTCTAGCTCTCTTGTCTGGGAGCGCGCGATTCGTTCCTCCGGCATGTCGCCATTGCCCGTGCCGTTCCTGCCCTGTCTCCGCCCCTGTCGAAACCCACTCCCCCAATCGCCATCGTCGGCTGCTACAGTGGCAGCACTGCGCCGAGGTGCAGGTTCGCTGCCCAGCCTGCTCATCCGCTGCCGCTGCTGCACGTCATGCTGCACGTCCCTCGACGAGTCCTGTCGTCGGCCACTACGAGCGCCGTCATGGTTGTCGTCATCATCATTGCGGCCCACGGAAATTCTTCCTCGATGAGCCGGCAATGCTTCCAGGTCGGCATCGGCATTTGCTCGCGTGTACTGCCTTGCTTGTCGCACCGGATGCAGTGCCAGCTCCTCGCCGTCTTCACCGTCGTCCGACGACGACAGCCCGGTTGGCCAATCGTCCGAGATGCTTCGCGCGGTCGACAGGCGTTGCTCTCTGCCGGCGCCAGCAGACGTTCTGTCGTGAGACGTGGTCGACACTGCTTTTGTCTCGGAAGGGGCAACATCATTGCAGCGGTCGCGGTCCTCTTCTCTTTTTGCGCCCAGGCTGCTGCCGCTGTCTCTGTCAGCAGCCAGCCTGCCGTGCTCGTCCTCGTCAACGACGTCATCACGGCTGTGGTTCCTCTGCTCAACATCGCCGTTCGGCACCAAGGCATCATTGCAGGCATCGGCAGGGCCTTTTTTACTTTTATCTGAAGCCGTCAGGTCAACGTCGTCTTCGGCAGGAGCCACAACGATGGGTATATTGCATCCCACTGTGGCCGGCACTTCAGCAGCATCAGCAGCAGCAGTAGCAGGTAGAGCAGCAGCAGCAGCAGCAGCAGCAACAGCAGCAGTGCTCTTGCTCAAATCCTCGCAGGCGTCTGGTGGCGAGGGGACTGCCTCATCGCTTAGCTTCGGCCGATCAGTTGATGCTTGCACCGGCTGAGCCGGGCTGTCGGCCTGCAAGCCGGCCTCCGCGCTACAGTCGCCTGATGAGTCGCCAGTGGCGCTGTCGTCTGTAGCACCAGCTGTCACCTCCGGGTCAGCATCCACAGCGCCAATCTTAGCTCTGACTCCGTCACAAGCTACCGACTGTGCATCGGGAGATGCTGGTGATCTAGACTGCTCATCTGCTGCCGCCACCACCGATGGTGTCTCACCCCCCTCGTCCTCTCTGTCTTCCTCTTCCCCTTCCTTCTCCTCAGTGCTCCCATTGACTGACGAGCTCTTGGCATCGGTATTAGGTGGCTTTTCGGTTGGTCGCTGATTATTAACGGCATCCCCCCTCGCATTCTCTGCCCCCATACGATCGCTAATTTTTGGTGCATTACTGTTGATGTCACTACCAAACTCTGCTTTCTGCAGCCTAGTCGTTGGCTTGGCTTTAGCAGAGGCAGCAGGATCAGGAGTAGTGGCTGCAGCAGCAGACACAGCCGGAGCTCTGGTGGAGCCGTGGGCGGCTCTTGCTGCAGTGCTTTTGACAGCTTCGATCACTGGTTGCTGGCTTGCTTGCTCGGCTGCGCTGCCGCTGTCGAGACCATCAGTAGCATTGAGTGTGGCAACGTAGTTGTCGTTGGTACTCTGGGCAAGCATTACAGTGGACTGTTCTAAGCCACTGAGGCCAGTGGCCTCATTAGTTGCTTCTACTTCATTCGTGGTCAATGAGGCAGTGGGTGGCTGGGCATTGGAGGCAGAGGTAGCTGCTAGTGCTACCTTATCTTGCCCCGGAGCTGTGGCATCTTGGCAAGCAGCTTCAGCCGCTGCAGCAGAGGCAACTGCAGCAGTAGCAGCAGTGCCAGGGGCTTGGGCAGTGCCTGCTGCTGCAGCCGGAGCACCGGTTTCCATGGAAACATGGACAGCAGAAGCCGAACCTTCCACAGCAGCAGCATCAGAGCCACTGCTGCTATTGCTGGGTGCAGCCGTCGGAGGGTCTACAATGTGGGTTTAACGCCAAATTAAAAGAGCAAGCAAACTCAAGAGGAGCACCTGAAGTAGCAAATAAATGAATGCTAGGACAATAGCGATACATGCCAAGGGCAGGAAGCAGCAGGGACAGTAAGGTGTGGCCAGGGAGGTACTGCCAAACCATTGACATGGCATAAGCCTGCCGACCTGCCACTCGACCGGATCGTGCCAGCATTATCAGGGGTTGGCTCAGCCTCAAGGCTCGAATCAGCCAGTGCAGTGGCAGCAGACCGAAAGCAGGCCACATCAATGTCAATGCAGATGAGCTGTACTTCAATACAGGCAAGCGCAAGCAAGAGAGATCGCCGGCGATATGCTCAACCTCCCTCAGATGCCACTGGTCTTCTCTCAGGTGAGGGAAGGGAGCAAACTGCCTATAAATAAGAGGTCAATACCAGGGACTATTTGAGCCATTTAATCCCGCAGGAAGCATTTTTTGGAAAGTTAACCTGCTCTTGCTGGGGCCGTCTTATTATTCCAAGAGCACCCAACGAATGGAGCCATTTTCTTCAAAAACGGGCACAGCAGACTTCCAGTCCTGCCGATGTGTCTTTGCTGTGGGAGCTCCGCAACAAGATTCATTCACTCATTTCCACCAAACGCGGACCACCACCAAAAGAGGTTCTGATGTCAGACTCGCCAATTCACCAGTTCTCTTATATCCACCTCGGGCATCTGCACATGTGGAGAGTACCTCAAGAGGGCATTAAGTCGGGGTGCCTGCCGAGCTTGAAATTAGAGACAAATTGCTCATATCAGCATGAGATAAGAGAATTCATTTAGTGCAGCACTTTATTGCTGTTACAAAAAAACTAGTAACAGGAGCAATCTGCAAGCAGTATCAACTTGCAAGCAGTACCTGGTGGCGAAGCCAGAGTTCTCACCAGGGGTGGGGGAGATTTGCAAAAGATTTTTTAATGTAGGGGCCCTAAACATTTTCATATAAGCAAGCTAGACATGTAATGAAAAAATATTATAGCTAAAAATCGCTCTGTTCACTCGACATATACTCGGTGGTTGCTCATCGATGGAATTAAGATGCCGTTGGTGACTGTCGGGGGGGGGATCGTAGGAATAAGGAGTGGCCCAAGTTGCTGCCTGCTGTAAGCAAGGCAAATACCCCCCAAACTGCCCCCTATAATTAGAGCACTATAAAAATGTCTTATTATCAATAGATTTTTGCTGGACCATAAGTTCCGAAATTAGGGTCCAAGAGACTTGCAGTATATATAAAGTAACACGCGTCGTCATATCTTCATAATTGTTTGCAGTCGGAAGATATCGTCACCTTATACCTTCAAGGTGCTGGCAAGCACATGTGTGATGACAGTATAGTTCCTTAAACTCACCAACTTTTAATTCTGCTCTGGAGAACACTTCTCCATGCATATTCAGCGCTTTTATAGTATAGAGACCGGCATCATCGACGGTAAGGTCGTGTATGATCATAGAATACTCATACTGGTCGTTAGCAGTCAGTGAGTAGTGGCCATCTTCTGCTACGAGTTTTCCTTGGAAGTACCTGGTAGAAGCAAAAGTGGGAATTTATTATACAGGTACCAGTTCTGTTTCAGTGCTGCTTAATAATGTAGTAGCAGAAGTTTGAACAGATTTCGGGATGCAAAGGTCGCATCGAGATGATAGCGAAGTAAAACAGTTTGCAACATTGCCTTACTTGCCGGCCTTTCTTGTTCCAATAGAAACTTACCGTCTCTTTGTCAGGGTCGTTAAACAACTGAAATAGCTGAATCTACTGGAGTACAAGATGCTGAAAAGGTCTGATTTTACTTAGATAAGTTGTTTGGCACACGATGCTAGTAAAACAAATTTAATGGTAAAGCAGAGCAGCTTACAGCTTTTAAGGAAATGCACATTTTTGTTTTTTTATCACTCATTTTCATCTCAGCTTTGCAGCTTGGCATTTCCGTACTCGGCTTGATTCGGAAGCAGCTATAATTTGCGAGTTATCTGCTGGCTTGAACGACTCTCTCATACTTGGTAAGTCTGGCCAGAGAGCTGATTGCACTGCTGGGCATCATATTTGTCATCTCAAAACAGCCAGCAGGCCAGTGCCTATCTTAAAACCAGGATTAGTAGCATATATGTTTGGTCGTCCCCAATGACTCTGCCAAGTTAAGGCTACCCAGCAAGGCTTTATAAATCTAGATATGGGTTGCGATTAGTGTTTCAATCTTTTGCTGAAGTCAACAATTATGTAGCTGTGCAGCACCTAAACTCGTATTTGGCAACCACCTGGGTTCTGTGCTTGGTCCCGTTCTTTTCATGGTTTATACTCTCCCTCTTACCGATGTGATTGTCGGGCACAATATAGACTTTCACTTCTATGCAGATGACACTCGTCTGTACCTTTTCTTTGATTTGTTTTTCAAGCATGATTTTACTTACTATTCTATTGCGTATCACTTTGCAGCAAATGTAAAGCGCCTAGAAAGAGATTAAGTTCTCTGAGGGCGCTTTATCAAGTGCAATATTATTATTATTGATCACTCCCAGCCCTTCAGTACATCGAATTCTCTCAACCCTTCTTGCTGCATATATAGATGACATCCGCACATGGATGGCAGCCAGATTTTTTAAATTGAATGAAGATAAAACCATCCCACTAGTTATGGACAAACCAAGTGTGACTCAGGAATGGGAAAGGTTAACGCTCACAATCGGCTCTGCCAGCACATCTGCTGAACGTGTACGAAATCTGGGTGCCCTGTACCTAAGTGACCTTTTCATTAGACGACCACATCAGCTCCACAGTCAGGTCTTCCTACTTTCAGCTACACAATATTGCTAAAATTCGGGCTTGTTTAGACGGGGATACCACATCTAAATTGGTCCATGCATTTGAAACAACCTGTCTCGACTTCTGTACCTAATTAATTGCTGATCTACCTGCCGGTGCACTCACGCGATTACGGCTGGTGAAAAATTCTGTAGCTATACTTGTTTGTCGTACGCCTCGCAGTTTCCAAATCACACAACTTTTCGCCGACCTGCACTGGCTTCCGGTCAAGTAACGCATTGACTTCAAGGTTTAGTCGTACCCTTTTAGATCCCTCCATTCCTTTGCTCCAGCCTACCTATAAGATCTTCTCCCCCACCGCGGTAAAAATAGTACCACCGCTTTCGGAATCTAATCATTTACCTATACCTCGTGCGAACCTCAAATCCTTTAGGGACAGTACCTTTAGTTCGTTTGGTCCCAAAGCCTAGAGCTCTCTTCCGACTTGCGGCACGACATTTAATGCCGTGACTAAAAATGCATCTATTTATCACAGAATTTAGTGGGTCCATGAGATATTTTCTTCGTGTGCTTATGCGTGCTGACACTGTGCATGTTACCAACTAACCATATTTTCATGCTGACCTGGTGTACGTCAACTCTAACCATGTTATGCTTGTTGTCATTGAGCATGCTACCACTAACCATTCGATCATGCTTCCTTTGCAGCATATGTAAAGTGCCTTGAAAGAGATTGAGTTCTCTGGGATTTTGTAGCAAATGTATTGTTATTATTATTACTACCATGAGAGGTCACTAATATCTGCTAACCACGTTAAGCTCATAGAGGGTGTAATAGAGCTTTTGCTAATTGACTAAAAATCTCATATCAGAGGTGCGGAATTTTAGTATCATGCTAAGGATACCTCAAGACCACCTCGCTAACTCGACCTCATACGATATTTACATGTCAAATATGGTTACAAATTTTTTCGTCACAGTTCTGATCCTGATAACTTAATGGAATAGTCTCGTGGTAAAAATGCATACAACTTTTGCGTAAATGGAAGATACGAGAAATCGCATCGCTGGCACTGCACTACCATGGTTTAGGTCTAATCTTAGTGGGATTCTACAGAGCATTAACGCCAACATCAACGGAAAATGGTCGTCCGAGGTTCCAATGTACTGGGTACCTCGCGGCTCTGAGCTTGGTACATTACTTTACACAATTTATACTCGTGCTCTTGCCATTGTAATCACCAAGCCTAATCTAGGCGTTCATTTCCATACCGACGACAAATAGCTGTACCTATCTTTGATCGCTCTCAACTTTGCATCACATCAAACTCTCTCAACTCTCTTGCTGCACGTAGTGCTGACATTTGCATTTCGACGACAACGAACTTTCTCAAATTAAATGACGGTAAAACCAACTAACTACTGATGGGCAAACCTTGTGTGACTCGGAATTAAGAAAGCATGATGGTCCAAATCATCAGCGAGCACATCTCCCATAGCATCTGCATGAAATAAATATATAGTCTCAATTGGAGACCTCGGCTGCAGGTCACATGGCCAGCGTCTTTGGGAACCGAAGTACTTATAAGTTGGAAAAATGTAGTAGCCCAAAGCAGGGCATCGTGGCTCCCACGTCTATAAGTAAATAATAGATGCTAGTTGATTCAACAGCCTCTTTTTGTATAGCGACAGAAGAGCCTTTTACGGCTATCACAGCCGCTTGCACTGGCGATAAAGGATGGTCCACCGCAGGAATCGAACCCACCACCTCGGGACCGAGGTCATGAAAGCAAATCTGCTCTGGGCTGCGACCGCTCTTCCCACGCCGCGCCTATGTCATTTTTTATTCATATACTGTCTACTTGACATTTTGTTTTCAATTGTTTAATATTCAGATGACTCCTGAGCCGAAATTGCTCCAATAGCCGCTTTAATGACTAGCTGTTAAATGCAGTCAGCGAAGATAGTACCTCCAAACGAGAATTCAGCAACAGCTGTCGTTTCGAGAAAACCGTCTGCTCACTTTTAGGCACTTCTGGGATATCACTCTTCGCTCCGACCTTTTGGACACAAAATAAAGGTACTGGTCAACAAGCTTTATTTTTGGATACAGCCCAAACAAATCAGAATGGTTAGTTCAGATAGAGTATAGGTACTAACTATACAGGTGCAAACGTCTCGAGGCTGCAGGGCGCTGCCCTGCTCGCCGGGCACTTGTTACAGCTGCTGGCTCGACCGTGCCAGCCTTGCCTGCTTTGTCTACTTCGAGCCTTCGCTGCGCCCAAGCAGTCCAGGCCGTTGCAAATGGAATCTACGATGATTAATGAGATCTACGATGATATTTCTACTGAATGCGTACCGAAAACCGCTTAGGCTGTGAGTTCGCAATACAAAACTCTCCTTTGTAACACCCACATAGTCTTGATGGCTTTGCGGAGTTACAGACGGAGATACATTAATATATGCATACAGGCATGGTGGTGCCTAATGACTACTGATTTAGTGGAAGGAACTTAGTCTTAGATAAGCCTTTTTGCGATCGCACGCATGTCGATATGCCAAATCCTTGCCAATTAGATTTGGAAACCCGTTTAGTCCCTTTTTGGGCCAATAGCGACACGTTCTGTAACTGGGCCATGCATTCTCAATCGCTTGCATCATCAAGCTCGGATTAAGTAGAACCGTAGAGGAACTATTATAAAGCAATAAACTTAATACAAGTTACTGAGTGACGGAAGCAAAATTAAACCAAAATACGTACCAGCTGACGTCGGGTGTCGGGTTGCCAGCGATTCTACATTCAAAGGTAGCAGAAACTCCGTCTTCCGAAACAGTCGGGATTAATTGCTCAACAAAGGTTGGGGCAGTTGGTAGTCCTCGATTGTCCAGTTCTTCTTTATATGTTCCATCTGCAGACAAAAGCAGGCAAAGACCTCAACGTCTATGAAGATTTCTCAGGCCAGACCATTGCATGCATTCGATGTCGATTACTACAGCTCAGGAATCTTACCTGCCACTAACCACATTTGCATGTTGACCCTGTGCATGTCACACCTAACCATGTCATTCATTTCGTTTGTTTTTCAAGCATGATTTTACTTACCATTCAATTGCATTTCCCTTTGCAGCAAATGTAAAGCGCCTAGAAAGAGATTAAGTTCTCTGAAGGCGCTTTATCAAGTACATTATTATTATTATTATTATCTCTTGAGCTACAGTCGTGACTATAAAAACCAAGAGAGCGGCCTGCACCAAGACAGCTTTCCTTCATTATGCTGTCAGAATCCAAAGTGGCTACCCAAAAAATGGAATCGAAATTATACCAGTGCTCTGCATTGAATCTTAAGAAGCTTTCTATTCGGTGTGTGGTCCCGGACCATATGCCATCGTGACAAGCAAAAATGTGCATGCACGCAAGGTGACACAGAATGTAAAATGCCACCTTTTCTTTTTGAAAGCGCTGGTCTATGACCACGACAGTTTTACATCTGCTTAGCCGTTTAGTACACAGTTAAACTCCAGCTGCCAAACAATCGATCAATTTTTGGATCGTTATCCAGTGACATCCCTATTCTGGCTCGAGGGATGGGCATTCGCTAAATCATCGCCAAGTGTTCAAACTTGGCGACAATGGGCTCACAAGCAGGTGTATAAGAATCCGGGCGTGAATGTCGAGAGATTAATCTAAATGCTGATAGATAGTGCTATAATTATTGTGCTATCTAGTTAAGCTATTCTTCCACGGTCAACTTTGCTCATTAATTCGGGCTTGCAAGGTTCCAGTGACACTTTTTTTGTTTATTACTGGTATCCTAGGAGAGGTATACACCTGAACAGTTCGATTGGATATTTTTTTATTTACCGTTTTATCCTTTGCTCAATGGACCTAGTTTGCGAGACCCTTGACACATACGCGCGTGTGCTCACGCACACGCATGAGTGCAAACTGAAACATACAGACTATTGCCGAAAATGCACGCACGAATGATGTATTGCCTTTTTTAATCCTAACTTTTAGCTGCAAACTAAGATAAAGCTTTTATCGATAAATAGATCGAATCAAATCACACAACTATGAATAAAACTACTACATAAATAATAAATAAGAAAAGTTTTGACTACAGTCAATGTCGATATTGACGTAGAAAACTTTCACTTGAGCATATTTGGAACAGCAGCACTTCAGAGACTCTTCTCTAAAAGCTAATTACGGCAAAGTATTCTCAATTAATGTGGCGCGTAGTATGCACTTCAAAAACAAATAAATCATAAAATATAGTTGCTAGGGAAAGCTCCATGATCTAGAGGCAGGAACGGGGCAGTTATTTTTACTCAACCAAGACTTGGGAAATAAACATACTGCAAATTTACTAAGCAAATAAATATAATTACAATTCATTTGTTTAGCCCCCATGAGAACTCAATCTCTATCCAGGCGTTTCACATGAGCTACGTGGCTCGAGCCCTCCTATTTGGTCATCAACTGTGAGCATTGTAATCTCGGTCACCAAACGTTAGCACCTTTCTTACTAAAACAGTTTTCCAATAATGATCAACGACAGCATGGTTGGCAAGTCATTTTAAAGTGGATCAGAGAGAGAGAGAGAGAGAGAGAGAGAGAGAGACAAACCCAATAGCATATGTGAATTGTTCATTGGGTTCTGCAGCACCACAAACGATGTACATTCTAAAGACTCGTATGCAGAGAAAATTCATGCAGGACAATTTATGATCTATGGCACATCGGGTTGTCAAAAAAGTCTTGTTTACAGCTTATTTGAAATGCATTAATATTTTTACGAGCGTGTTGTTTAATGAACTCGTCTTTCACACGAGCCACTCCCGAGTAGCATGTTTTTGGATAGTTACCATACCGAATAAAGAAACTTCTATATCTCTGATAGAAATATTGAGGAATCTATTACATGATTAGGCAACGAAGATTAAGATTATTAAGATTTTCACAAGATTAGGAAACGTTCAAAGATCATTCTATCGCTCAAATATATTTGCGATACCTGAACCTTTGCTTTCACCGTCCTGGGTTCCATCGTCTGCTGACTCTTGTGCCGTACAATAGCTGCTCATCTCACTTTCGGCAGCAGTTAGATATTGGTCAGTTTCTACAATATCCGGCAGTGATGATCGGCATGCTTTCATGACAGCGATTGTAATTTACTCGAATCTGGTCATGCCTGCCTTCCTGCATATGCGGATACTGCTCTGCAGTCCACCGAAGCATTCAAATGCCGTTTATTGATGAGGCTGTCTAAAATATCAGTAATAACTCTTTAGTACAACACCCTTAGTGAACCTAATCTATATTTAGACGCTTTGTGAAACTTCCTGTTTGAGAAGCAATGACCAATAGCTAATGAAAGCAATGTATCCTGGTCAGCGAAGCGTGCACAAGCACGCCGTCTTCATGCAATTAGACAAGCATGCGAAACCACACAGAACACTCACGGGCCGCAGGCTAACACGACCCCCGATAATTAACATTCACTCAAATGTGCTAAGGTAAGAGAAACACACAAGACAAGTCGGCTGGGCACTATACAAATATTAGTCTATTTAATTGTCTCTTTTTATATAGCCGCAGAAGAGCCTTGACGGCTATTGCCACCGCTTGTAGCAGCCATAAAGGATTTCTCACTGCACGATTTGAACTCGAGACCGAGGCCATGAAGACCAACCGACTTACCTTGTGTGCCATAATGGCTCACCAAGCGCACGTCCCTGTTGCCCTTAGGCAGGACGTGCACAGTTCCGCTTCCCAAAACCGTGCAAATGGACAATTTACTGGGACAGAGCAAAGGCTGTGCGGAGAAATCAGGAAATAGCGTAGTGTCAGTGTCAGTAAATACTAATTCCAAGCGCAATTCCATTGTGAGCCTCGAAATCAACGGCACGCTCTCCGAAGGATGCGAAATTAGTAGTTGGGGGCAAAAGTAATCAGACAGAGTCAGAAGAGCGGGTCGTGCGATTGGAGGTCTGATGTGAAGCTAATTCAGTTAGGTTTGTCAGAGCAAGAGAATAGAGGGTTCTAAAAGTGAGGGACAAAATGAACCTTGAAGTTGACACTCTGCTTGACAGGAGGCCAGTGCAGATTGGTGGGCAGTGGTCTAATGTAGCATGTCCAACGCTTACGACAGGCAAGCCCAGCTGCAGAGTTTTAAACCAGCTGTAAGCTATCGCACCAACAGGAAGACCTACAAGTAGTGAGCTGCAGAAGTCAAGTCGAGGTTTCATGAATTCGAGATCGAGCATGTCTGCGGTGTCTTTATCAAGCAATATTAACCTTAGCATGCATTTTTACAATGTAACGTCGCTGGGAGCAGCTAGGCTTGACTCTGGAGCTTATGAGCTCACACAGCGAGAAGTCATTTTTTAGTAAGAGGACATCCTGAATCCGGGCAGAGGATACAGAATCTATGCAGTAAGATTTAATCACATCTGGATCTTTGGTGCCAGCCGGAAGCAAGGGTCGTGCGACTGGAGGTCTGATATGAAGCTAATTCAGTTAGGTTTGTTGGACGTTAGCAGCCGGACCGTTAAAGCGTTAGTAATGAAGATGCTCTTGTTGAGTAGTAGCTTGTAATAGGAAATGTAACAAGCAGTAAATGAAGCAGTCAATGTTAACTAAATTCCCGAGTGACGATAGGAAACCCGAGTTAGGTCGTAAGCTGCAAAGTCGTGAAACGGGTAAGAACGACACACCTCTGTTTATTGGCTGAGTGCCGGACTGCAACATACCCGTTCCTAAAAGCTAAGTACGCAGTTACTTATCATTCGAGGCCGTGACTCCGTGCATCGGAACTCCGTGCACAGCCAGAGCCTGTGTTTTAATGTAGAAATAACAACGGAGTTTGCATGCTGACACGATTGTTGCGCCTTTGAATCTCGAGCAAAAAAGGTTTCAACAATCTGTTCGACTAGCTGCAATAAACTCTTGTAAGTGTACCGCTGCAGGCAACATGAACGCATCGTCTCTAATCTCTTACAGCTCTGGAATCTTTGTAAATACCATCGGTATGTTAGCTAGCATTTATGGGTTGCTGAAAAAGTTGTGCCAACCTCGCGTGCTAGGTGCCAGTAGCCTAGGTGAATAGCACACAATAGCTCAAGACAAGTGGTAAACTAGCTGGCCGTCGAAAAATTAACGTCGTGGCACAAAGTGACAGGTCTATCCCGCTATTAATGTAGGATACGCTGGCTAACCACCGGAGATGACAAAGATGCAACCCTGGAAGCTCTGAGCATCTGAGAATCTGTGGAATATATCTTGAATGCATTGAGTGTGTTAGCTTTAACGGATACAGAGCAAAATTCTTACGCTGACCCACGAGGCCCGCCACGGCTTGGTTCCATCGTACCTAGCTGAACTGCTGCACCAGTTTCAGCCTCTTCGAGCCCTCAGGTTCTGTGTAGACAATAAATTAGCTGTTCCATTTCTCTGCTTAAAGACCGTTGGCAACAGAAGCTTTAGCTCTGCAGGTCCTTGACTGTGGAACTCGCTTCCACAATTCTTACGAAACGACAAAAACTCTCCTGATGCCGACTATGGCTCATCCTTTTCAGAGGTCCTGAGCTGCTACTTCAATGCTACTCATTAGCTCAACTGCTCTCCTGACTCTGCTACGCTTCCCACTTTCTCTTTGTTGCGTGAGACGAAGTGTGTTGGCTACCGAATTCGCACCAAAAGCCTCTTAGGCTGTGAGTGGGCTATACAAAACTCTCCTTCGTAACACCCACTTAGCCTTTATGGCTTTTCGGAGTTACAGACGGAGATACATTACATTAGATTTATGAGTCCCGCAGTTGGAAAGTGCTCTAGAGCAGGAGATGCTCGATGCGTCAGATCTCTCGAACACTTATCTTGTGAAATACGAGATCGTCCGCCACCTTGTCAATCCACCCTTCGATGGTAATTTTTTCTACCTAGTTAATTCTGCTCTACCTACTACATAGACAGCCCTACTAATTCAGCCATGCTTTTCAAATGCATTGTAATTTGAGGTGAAAGCGGTTGAGCTTTGATTGAGCGTGCACAGAAAGTAATTCTGAGTGTTCTGAGTGTGAGCTACGTACAAAAACTCTCGAATGTATCAGCTGCATCTATCCTGCAGCACAGCATAGCCGTAGGATTACTATTGGATATGGTTTATTGATTCGCCACGATGACTCGCTTTTCATCGCATGGCACCAAAGGCAGTGGCGGTAGGTCAATAAGATTGGAGCTACTGGACCGATTTCCTGCATAGAAACTTATATAGTAGAGTAAAGGCAGATATCTACAAGCATTCTGTAAAACGGCAAGACGTGAAGGAGGGCTGAGAAGAAAAAAACAACTAATATACAACTTCTCACCCGGTTGCAATTTTCTACCGTGATGTCTTTGTGCCTCACGAGTACGTGCTAGTAACTTAATTATTCACCTTAGTAGAATATCATTTCTTTAGAAGTGAATGTAGTTCTTTGCGACTCGATGCACGCGAAGTATTTTCAGCAAGTGTCCTGCAGCTGAATTTTGTGGACATATCTTGTAAAAGTTACATTGATAAGAGTTGAGCTACTCCATCCCTTTTTTGCTGTAATAAATCATAACTGAATTAATCTATCAAGCAAGCATGGCCCCATTTAATTTTTACATACCCATGTGAGATAAGAAATATTAAACTCCTTATAATCTGTGGATCAGCAGCACTTTGGTTTGTATTAGACACAATAACAATAATGATACAGTCTTTCATTTGCAGAAAATTTAAAGTGCCCAGAAAGTGATTGAGTTCTCTGAAGGCACTTTATCAAGTCTATTATTATTATTATTTAAGTTTTACAACACCGTAAGAGGGTTGAATCACTGTTTAGGCGCTGGGCCCTTTCTTGAAAGGAAGCACATACTCTAGTTAGTAATAACAACACGCTTGGTGTCAGCTAACCTAAGCATGCCTACGGTAATTCAAATAGAAGGAGCTTATGCTGACAGCTTCCTTTAGGTACGGTCAATTCTGGGGATGTCCTGATGTCAGTCGGTAGCGATTTTCAGATTTTGGGATCATTTGGAGCTGAAGGCGCGGTCTCCAAAGGGTTCGATGCTAAATGAAGGCTCGGCTGAAGGATAAGAGTAAGAGGAGCAGATGTTATGCGAGGAAGTCTGACGAGAAATTATTTCAGAAAGGTAATCCGGCGCACGAGAATGGAAATTCTTAAAAGTGAGTACAGGATCCGGAAGTCGATGCACGACTTACTAGCGACTCACTGCAAGTCTGATAGAAATGGTGTTCGGTCGCAGTTGTAATGATCCCGGCTGACATGCCCAATTGGCAGTTATTTCATACTATGTAAGTGTATCACTGCACGAGCAAGAGGAACTGCATCCAAACAGGATCTTTCATTTTTTTTCTTTTCTAAAGCACTTAATGTTCTTGCATGTCAGACCTTCAAGGATTTTTAACTTTATTTCTACTGGTCAGCTGCTTTTTTGGTCATGAGATGACTTATTGTTAAACGGATGTGAGTTTAAGGCGGTACATGCTTAGGAACTCTCAAGGCACGGTCTCCACGGCAGTTGAGATTTAATAGAGAACCTAAGGTTATCTGACAGAACCTTGCATGTCGAAAGGCTGCTTAATATGGAGCCGATGAAAATCGATGAGCAGCGATTTAATACGTTAGATGCAACGTTCACGACAGACAAATCTAGCTGAAGAGCTTAGTACGAAGTGCAAGCGTCTTATTGCATAGGCATGAAGACCTACAAGTATTATGGTATATAAGTCTAAGCAGGTGTCACGAATGCATAGACCAGCTTGACTGTGGTATGCTTATTTAAGAAGTCTGAATTTTTGCAAAAAATAGTATACAGCTGAAAATAGGCAGACGACTGTAGAACTGATATGGTTATCTAGTGACAGGTCATCTAGATTACATGCAGATGCTAAAATAAATATAATGATAATATATAAAGCGATATATATATATATATATCGCTGTATATATCGCCATATATATATATATATATATATATATATATATATATATATATATATATATATATATATATATATATATATATATATATATATATATATATATATATATATATATATATATATATATATATATATATATATATGTATATATAGTTGATATAGCGCCCTCAGAGAACTCAATCTCTTTCTAGGTACCTTACATTTGAGGCTAGATATTTTTAGGTTTTAGAAGGCAGGGGAAGATCTAAGCACAAGTTTACTTGTGTGTCACCTGAATAAACTAAAAAGCCTAGATTCTGCTTGGTGACACATTAGCAAGAGGGAAAGTATAAATTATAAAAAATAGTCCTAAAATGGATAGCCGGGGTACCTTGAAAGGCTCATCCGATGATAGCCGGCCATTGAAATTTACTCTCCGAAATCTCCAGCTGAAATAAAGTAAACATTTACTAATTCAAAAATATCGTTTATATACTGGTAGAAGATCGGTAGCGGCTAAAACGACCTCTTGTCGCAGGCCATAAATAACTGTGTGATGCAGGATTTTTGAGCCCACTCCTGAAGTGCAGGTACCTCACCTTTAGGCTACGACCCACGGGCACAGTTAGGAGGACCTGATCTATTGTCGCGAGGGGCCTACAATGCCTAGACAATACTATAGGTCCTCAAGAAGGATTTTGGGATCAATGATGTCAAAAGCTACCGAAAGATCCAGTAGTAGAGAGACTCCAGATAACCAATTTTGTCTAAGCTTCACTGGCTCCCTATCAAGCATCAAATCGATTTCACGAACATCAATCTGGCTTACAAGTCACAGCACTTGCTTGCACCAAAATACATTTCCAACCTCTGCTTCTCCAGTCACGTGCTCTCGCAGCACAATCCGCTCCTCAGTATCTAGCCGTCGTGCCGTGGTTCGCATTACATTTAAATCTTAGCGATTGAGCCAATAGCTAATATTGTCCGAAAGTCTTGATGTTATAATCCTCTTTGGACTAGAGTCACAATGAGCTACACTGGCTTTGCATCTTTTAATTCTGTGCTAAGGATGCATCTGTTCTGGTCAGCGTTCTTTTGGCCCCCAGTAAGTTTGCCTTTGTTTGTTTCTGTGTACTTTGGGTGCGTACCTGTGCATTCTTCAGTGTATGCTACTAGCCAGAGATCTCAGCAATCGGTGGCCATTAGTGTCTTAATGTTTGCTTTAGCATGCTTATCTAAGCAGGATGCTGATTTCTTTTTGCATGGTAGGTATTTTTTCGTTTTAATAAGTGCATGGGTATTGCTTCTCTTGCAGCAAGTTGTAAAGTGACTCGATAGAGATTAAGTTGTCTAAGGACACTATATACATGACCTATTACTATTATTATCATCATTAAAAGTCGATATTTCAGTGAAGATCGCGATACATTTGAAGCTGTTCTGACTGCGTAGAATGGCTTGCTCTAAAACGTGACTTGAATACTCTGGAATACAGGGTTCTTGCTAGGTTTTAATTTCTTATATGAGAGTTCAAATGATCGAAAAACTACTCGTTCCAGTATCTTGAATAGGAATAGCATTAGGAAGACTGTACGAAAGCACCTTAAGCTCTCATAGTCTAGTGCATACCTTTTTAACAGTGGCCTGCAACAGCCTCTTTAGATTACCGTGGTAAAAACCCGAAGATAAGGAGAATGTATTTAAAACGTATTTAAATGTAATTAGGTTTGTTATGCAAAGCAGCATCAAATCCAGGAATATCAGAATCAGAGCCGGAAGTGCTAGCTGCTTAAACCGGACTTATATGGTCGGTTGGTTCTCGGTCCTGCTTAGGTTCTGCTTTGGTCTCTTTTTTTATAAGGAGTTAACTCCATCAGTTGCTTCACTTTCCCCTAGTTTCCTTACTGCTCTAGCCCTAATAGCTCGTAGAATGGTCATGAAAAAACTGCTTACATCGAAGAGCTAAGGGCATACCCTATTATCCAGCGTCGCCAATGGCTTACTGGCTCAACCTTTCCACACTTGCCTTTACTGACAGCTAAAACATACTCTGACCTGGCCCCGAGGTCGTTGGTTCAAACCCTGTGGTGGGCGATCCTTTATCGCCACTGCAAGCGGTGGTGATAGTCATAGAGGTTCTTCTGTCGCTATACAAAAGTGGCGGTTAAATCAGATAGTACTGTTGAGGAGCTCGAAGTGTTACATGAACAGGAATTCTTGAGTTATGCATCGATTAACTAGCCGATCAAAATGGCTGCAATTCCTGTTTCAATCGATGGTGGTCATTCCCATGACGACGCCTGCGTTTGGTCATTTGCTCCAGGTTATTGTCGATCTTTCGTCGATCTTCCAGTTTTGGCCAAGAAGTAGAACCGCCAACAGAAGCTTAATCGATCTTCCAGTGGTCACGGACTACCTCTACAGCTTTGATAACGGATGCATCAAAGATGGAAGCAAAGATGGAAGCAAGGTCAAAGAGAGACCTTGACGAAACCGGCAACGCAAACTCAGATTAAGGCTCTTCCATTGCTAAAGAAATGGGATTGTATAATCCGGCAACTTTTAATGGCTTTTAGGTGTTAGCGAGGTTTTTCATATTACGTCATAATTAGTGTATCTCTCAAGAGTAGGGAAACTCCGTTTCCTCCTATTTATAAACAGCATACATGTTCAAATGCTATCAAATTAATTTCTAATAGAGGCAATTTATTTCCTTTTATTGGAGTCGGCATTTCAGAATTAATCGTTGGCTATTGTAGTGCATTTTCCTGCGAACTGTTTTACGGGACTGTGAGCTACTATATTAGAGTCCTGCAGCGGCCAAGCGATTAGTGATGTGGGCAATGGACCCTCTAGTCTCAGCATTCGAATCCAGACGATAGGATAATGAGCAGGACACTCTGCAGAAATATTTGGTGCAATTGCAACTACGCCCAAATCCTAGAGCTGTGGTTTGTCAACAGCTGTACTTATTACAAGACAACAGTTTTAGGAGTGCCCAACTGTGGCATAACGTGGGCTTAGAGTAGTCGTAAATCTCTAGCCCTAATATTTTCCTATGAATGACATTAGCATTTTAATTGATGATACCATGAATAAGTCTGTCGGAGAAATGGGCAACCAAAGAGTAGCAAATACTGGCAGATTAAAGTAATTCACTGAAGTCAACACACATTTTTACCACAGACAAAAGTCAGCACACATATTGCACTATAGCAATTTTAGCAGCTCTCTGACAACTGAAACACCCTGAGGAAGCTGGTACTAGGATCTACATTACATTACATTACGTAAAGGAAAATGGTACTTGCATTTATCTGTTTTGGCAGTTATTGTTTTATTGTTTGCGAATGGTTAGAGTTTCTTCACTTATGTGTATGGTATGCGATTCTCCATAACGTCTGTGATTAATTCTTGTCTCTGCAGGTTTTAAAGTCAATAGAAAGACTCTATTGGCTAAGTAGCATAGTCAAAACAAGCGTTTGCTCGTCATTTTCAGCCCACAAGTATTAGCACGATAAGATATTTTCTTTGAAACCACACTAGATACTCCCGTGGCATATGATTTCCACAAGAAACTATCGGTTAATTCAAAACCTTTAAGGCCCCGTCATAAGAAAGTGGATTTAAATTTTCATTGCAGGATTATATGCTGCAGCATATTATCCTGCTCCCACATACTGAAAATAGCTGTGTAGGTAAAGCAAAGATACCTAATTAGGGCAGACTACTTTGCACGAGAACCGGGATCAGATAGAAGTTACAATAAGTTTCATGTGCCGGCTGAGATTGCTTGGATCAGGATGAGACTGGAATCCACAATGTTCAAGCAACCAATACCATATAGACCGGCGCGTGAACTTGTTGGCCTATTGAGCTATAGCCAGAAAACAGTTGGTCGGAAGCATCGCCTACCGGTACCAGTGCTGTAGTCGGCTACTGCTTGAGACTTTCCGGTAGCAACAGGAACTGTAGCTGCTCCCTGCTGCCTGTTGCTAGCAGTAACAGCAGCATTTCCGGATGATGCCTTCTTTTGCAAAAAATCAGTTCGCTCTTGCTCCGTGATGTAGCACTTCTCGATTCCTAAAAGGCAAGTACTTTGGCTCCAAGATGCAGTAATTAGCTTTAGCTGACAAGTCACAGCCTTAAAAAGCAACATACCCTCTTCTCGGTAGCTTGGTTTAGCCATATGTGGTTTAAGCTGCGTTTACATCAGTGCTTCTCTCTCTCTCTCTCTCTTTCTCTCTCTCTCTCTCTCTCTCTCTCTCTCTCTCTCTCTCTTTCTGGCAGCATTGCAGTCAATTCTGAAAAGTGAGTCTACCCTTCAATTGTAAAAGACATGAAGCCGAAGCTGGCTACCCAACTTAATTGCTTGCCAGTCTGCGATGACAGCACAGTACAGTTCTGCCATGCCCAAATCCACATCCGTCTTTTTGTGGTACACAAATTTCGGTCTCTTCCTCCCTGCTCGGGCTAATCGGCCGCTCTCTTCTCTGCCTGCCGTTGGCCTGATAAGGAAGATCTTATCAGTCCAACTCCTTCCTTTTCTTATGGCGGGGAATACATGGTCCAGAACGTGACAATGTTTTCTAGCAAATGACACACCCACGTGCAACAAGTCCAACAAAAATAGCCAAATGCCAGATTCCTTTGTGGTACGGTTGCAGTAATGCAATGTAGCAATTATAAATAGAACATCTGACTTCTTTTTAAGAGACGGCTGTCGGTCAAATGAACCTGATGACGCCACAATACCCACTTGACATGCATTTGTCAATCATGCGGACTGTTCATTCCAGCCTAACACAAGCTTAGTCTGTATGGCTCTGATGAAATTACAGACACATATGCCATAAATAAATTAATACAAAATAGATAGCTAAAAGATAGTTAGCCTTGAAGATGGCTTTCGATGCATCATTTACCCGAAGTAGCAGGGTAAGGGGAAAAAGTGTCCGGAGTGTCTCCAATCACAAAAGCATACTACTGGACTCACTCACCTTGTGCTCTTAGTATATTCTCCAGATCCCGAAGCCACGCCTCCTTTGAAAAGTCATTCTTTGTTTGCACTACGTACATTTCATATCGTCCATTTTCACTGATGTAGAATAGTTCAAATTTTTTGTCATCAGTTGAAACGCTGTCATTTAATTTGATGTTTTTCAACTGCAACATGTCAACACATATATTTACATAGAACACTTTGGGTGTACAATTCAATATTCAGGCGCTGGGATAACTTTAAATATTGCATATATGTTCTGGATCTCCATAGAGAAATGGTTATGTAGATGTGACCAACTTTGCGCAAATAATGCATCTTATCATTAGAATGGGTGGCATCATGCCGATAATAGATAATAGATAATAGCACACCCACAGAGTTAACCCAAAAATTTGGCTGCGGCCCTAAGCCTGAAGCTGTTTTCATTGCTTGTCCGACGGTCAAAATGCGAAAACTTAATCTGATTTTACATATTTGAAACTAAGCAACTACTTAAAGATCACATTAGTAAGATAATAATCAAGTAATGATTATACAGTATATCAAGATATTTACATGGCACCGCGACTGGCAAAATGACGAATATAGCACTATTGATGTCTCAGGAATTGTCTAGTACATGCATTTCAGGTCATTAATATTGAGAAATACTGAAGTAGCAGCTTCATCGAGAATTATTAAGAAGCGCTCTTGGCCCATGTAGGTTAAGGGTATTATTACGATAAAGTAAACCGAACCGGTAAAATTACTCACCACAAGTGATTCTTTGTATTGGTATTCCTCTGAAAGAGATGCTGTCTTAGTAAGGCGAGTTATTAACAAGCTCTCTGGGAACAGGAAGAGATGACGATCTTTCCCCTTTGAGCTATCCTCATCTGAACATGACATGGTGACGCTTTCCTTCAAAAGCCAAATATCATATGTAGTAAGATATTTCTTGTTCGTCAAATTCAGCAAGGGCTTTTACAAAACTTGCTTAGCTCACCGCTATGACTAAGAGAATGCATATATATGAACACTTATCTGTCACACAGTATGTCAGTCGAGACTCAATGCAGCCACTCATACCTATATGCATTTTATTTTCATTTGATGAAAAGGAGTACTTGCAAGTCAGATAATGTAGAGGTTAAGCAGCTACTTTGCATGCTGATTGATGGCAGCAACGTCTGATGCAAAGAAGCTTAATTGCATCACAAGCCTGTTGGAGAATGCCAGGAAATTTCACATTCAAATCAGCTGCCAAGCCCGTGTGCACTCATGTATCACATTACGACTCGGTATTAAAGTATAGTTGCACGAAGACCACTTCTGATGAATCTTTTCCAAAAGTTTGTCACTTCAAAAGGGAACCGAATCTAAAACTTGTAGAGTCAGGATATATGCCTTACCATATCAGCAAGTCATTCACGAAGTACAGCAGCTAAGGGTTAGGATCTTGATTTTTCGTACCACCTTAGCCCATGATTGAGCCTCGATTTCTTCTGTGCTGACTGAGCAGGCCTAGAAGAATTCTAGGTCTTGCTAGCAGTTTATCTACTTTAAGGTTTTGTTTCTTACTGGAAGCTAACTCCATTCTCTGGCTTCAGCCTACCTATTAAGGACTACTACCCAACCAGATTAGGTATCGTATCACCTGCTCTACTGACTCAAATCGATTGAGCGATTCCTCAAACCAATCTTAAATTCTATAGAGACCTAGCCATTAGTTCATATACTCTCAAATCCTGGAACTCAATTCTGACTGACTTCATGGCATCCATGGCATCCTCTAAGTTGACAACTTTTAAAAAGAAACGTAATATGCATTGTTTCTGGCAACAACCTGGTCCTTCGGATGTGTCCTTTGTTTGCTTGTGTGTGGACATGGTACATGTTACCACTAACCATATTTACATACTAACACTGTGCATGTTACCAGTAACCACATCATCATGCTACCTTTTTGGCACATTTAAAGTGCCTAGAAAGACCTTAAGTTCTTTGAGGGCTTTAAACAAATTCATTTTTATTATTGTAGGGTAAACCCCCAAAACCAATCCACTCTATCAGATTTAAATCTTGGTGGAACCTCTATATTAACGATTGTTCTAACGATACTTAGGAATCAATGCTTGGTGAAGGTTCTCCGTGAGGTGCAATTATGTGTTACATACAGTAGATGGGTGCACATGTACACACAAACACACACACACACACACACACACACACACACACATGCACAAACAAACATTCACAAACACGTACACGCACACACACACACACACACACACACACTCAAGCACAAACACTCAAGCACACAGAACTGAACTGCTGCATCAGTTTCAGCCTGTTCGCGCCCTCAGGTCCGGTGTACACAATAAATTAGCTGTCCCATTCCTCCGCTTAAAGACCGTTGGGGACAGAAGCTTTAGCTCTGCAGGTCCTAGACTGTGGAACTCGCCTCCACAATTCTTACGCAACGACAACTACTCTCCTACTGCCGACTATGGCATCTCATCTCCTTTTCAGCGGTCCTGAGCTGCTACTTCTATGCTACTCACTACCTCAACTGCTCTCCTGACTCTGCTATGCTTCTCACTTTCTCTTTGCTGCGCGAGACGAAGTCTGTTGGCTACCGAATGCGTACCGAAAGCCGTTTAGGCTGTGAGTGTGCTATACAAAACTCTCCTGCGTAACACCGACAAGGTCTTTATGACTTTGTGGAGTTACAGACGGAGATACATTACATAGCACAATACAGGTGTATTTTCCCTTGCAGTGTGTTATAAAACACGTAAATAGAGAACAATTTATTTTTTTAGGGCAATATACAAAAAAATCGATAGTTTTGTTATTATTATATATTTTGCCGTTGAAAATTGTCTTTTTTAGGTGACTTTTACTTTAAATACATTTATAAAACTGAGACAGATAAAAACAGAAGACACAATGTAAATAATTCTTTAATTCCTTCTTCCCCAGAGAATGTGGTTCAATTTTTTCTTTTCCATAGCATCATCAAATTTTAGCATTTCCTCAAACCATATCAAACCTATAGCTGCGAATGCACAAATTAATATGCTTCAAACTATCAATCTTTTCCAAAAAACGTCCGACATGGTTAGTGGGATAAATTCTTATAGAGTTGGATAATAGATGCATCTAGTCGATCTTACTTCGCAGTGCTCCGACGGTACCAGAAAATAGTATCTGTCCAGAATGGTCACTTTGTCGGTCGCCGAAAATTGCCTAGTTACTACAAAAGCAGGGTCTTTGGGCATGTTTTCACCTGGTAAGATAACTAGGTTTGTACCATGTCCGATTTGTTACAAATGCTACCAACTCATGCAAATCGTATGCTCTGGTAAAGTTTTGTTGGTCTGAACACTGCTAAAAAACTTAGTTGTCAGAGATTATACGTCGATCCTCAGGGTATGTAGATTTTTCGGGCCAGCAATATATATATATATATATATATGTGTGTATGTGTGTGTGTGTGTGTGCGTGCGTGCGTGCGCATGCGCGTGTATGTGAAAACCACATTTATGCTTCTATTAGTCATGCTCAGTTTGCGTACAACCAAGCAGCTGTTGAGAATAAAGTAATTTTCAGAGAACCAGCTGCATAAATTGTGAGTACAATCTTGGTACTTGACAGATGCAGGTTAAATAATTTGAAGTAAGTTTTGAAGTGTAATGACTGCGGCGGCTAAGGTTTATAGGCTATACATACTTTCATATCTTTTGCTAAAGACTTCTGAACGGCATACAACTTTGGACACACATGAGCACGTATGATTTACTTACACCCACCAATGTTTCACTCAAAGCCGAACTTCCAATAGTGTTAGTGGGTTACGAAATGTTGCCAGAGCACACAGACAAAAAACCAATTCAAAACTGCACTGCCTAAACAAACAAGACCAGGAAGGTTTTGCTTTTTGTCTTGATGTTTGTTATCGTAAAAATTAATCTCCATATACAGTAGGTTCTGTGAAGTACGTGTAAACTAGAAGTGAGTGAAAACCAAGTCTTAAAACTAGATAAGGATGACCATTACATTTAAGTTTCCTAACATTTTTACTTCAGGATGCACCAGTAGCTGGTGTCAAATCGCGAAAAAATTCGTAGAGGAACCAGGTCTACGCAGAGCTTTGTTTTGGAGTAGTTCACATGTATAGATAGTCACGTAGTCTGGAAGATCTTCAATCTGCCGTAGGACTTGAGTAGTAACAACTTACAGGAATCGAACGAGGATCACTCGATTACGGATCTGTCCTAATTATTTGCGGATTTTTTAGCATTTAGGGACATTATTTGGACTTTCGTTCTTAACTGCATGTAAAAGTAGTTGTACTGATGTGCCAGACCTGGAGACTTGTGCACATCAAGTCTCAAATTCTTATTGAGCAGTTGTTCAGCGTAATACGAGATTTGTTTAAAGAGAACGTCATTATATCCCACTCATACTGTGTTGAACTTGATCAGATTCCTCTAAAAATGATAGTGACACGGTCAGTCATTGTATAGCCCTCTTTCTTTCGAAGTTCTAGTTTGCCTATGCAATTGAGATGAGATTCGTGGCGAGTACAATGATTTAGACTGCCCATTGTTGCTATGTTCGGCAGGACGAGAAGACCGTACAGATTCCATGCCAAATGCAAGCTTGGACTCAAAATTTTGTAATGCAATTGCAAAGTCAGTAGCAGTTCTTCCTTGGCAGCGAATGTAAAGCGCCTAGAAAGATATTGAGTTCTTTGAGGGCTCTTTATCAAGTGTATTATTATTATTATTATTATTATTCTGCAGTGCACAAGCATGAACTAAATTAAAATGCTTAACACGATGATTCCCATCATTGACTCCAAATATTGCACTCTAAGGGTGATTTTTGCCGTGTTTCTATGGTGACACATTGGCTGCTGCTGGAAAAAGATCTTCAAAGCTGGCTAGAGAGGCTCAAGTCTTGAAAGACAACCGATGACTATGCACATTGCCTGCTAAGAATATGCCTTTTAGACTATGTTATAAAAAAAATCTGCTCAGTGCATTTGAAAAAAAATGTGCTTTAGTGCAGTGCAGAGTCATCAGCATTGGCTTCAGGAAACCTCAAACCTAACGAGGTAAGATTGGTTACAGCAATCCTTCCACTATTGGTTAGTATAGTGGAATCAGAATACATTGGCTCAGCCAGTGTTGCCTATCTCGGTGCAACTAAGCACAGCTATTTTTTTACTTTAGAAGTCATTGGAGCATACATCGCTTAGCGTAAACCAGCTTCAAGCTTGCACCGTACTGGTGTTAAGTTCATGCAGCATCAGTTACAGTATACCTATTATGTAAAGTTGCCCCCTTAGCAAGCAAGTTTAAATACGTTACTGCGGAGTTGCTCTTACATGTCTTAGCAAAGGCTTCTGTGCCATAACTCCTGGAGGGCAATCTTTCAACTGATGCATGACTTCCTGATCATCGATGCACTTGGACACGTACAGTAGCATGTTCAAGGCCTTTTCAAGTTTTTCACAGTCGCCACCTGAACGGGCAGTGTAGCGAATGAAGTCCTGCAAAACAAATAGCACAAATAGCTGGGAATTTTTGCTTATTCTTTCAAAGTTTTTAAATAAATATTCCTTAAAAATATGTTACCATGTGCCTAAACACAGTATCAGCTCACAGATTAATGAATCAAACTCTGTGCCATTTTCTCTACCAATAAATTCATGTATGGAGCCAAACATCATCAGTAATTTTTGCGCTCAGTTTTTCTTAAGAAAAGCAACTGAGGCTGGAAACTTAAAAATGCACCAGGCCGTTTCTGTGGCCTAGCGAAAATGAGTTATAGACACATTTTTTATTCGCTAGTAGAAATTTTTATCCAAAGCCCTTTTAAAATTAAATATTGGTGTCTAAACGATAAGAACAATAAGAAGTCTAAAAACTTGCTAATAACGCTACTGAAGAAACTTTTTAACAGTCGTTATGTTCCATAATTGTTTTTGGTGGTTGAACAAAAGTCTTAAAATATATGACGATTGAAGGTCGTCTGCCGTGGGACTGAGTGGAGAAAAAGTAGAGAACAGTCCTGCAAGCATTGGTTTTGATCTAGTCCTCTACCAATTGAGCTAACGCGTCTGCAGTGCTACTGTACTCTATAAAAAGAGTTTAAACAAGCTTTATATGAGGTTTAAATCAACTTTTGTTTAGGATCTCAAGCTGAATCATGGTGAAATATCTCACTGATAAAAATTGATGTTACTACTAAATTTGAACAAAAATACCTATATTGCAGTTCAGGAAGACCTGTGTATATTGATGTAAACTGAAACCTATCTCTAAATTGAATGAAACACCCACTATAATGACGTGCTAATATTGCTACCTATTTCAAGAATAACTAAGAAATATCACCATTTTTGCATTAGTAACTCCATTTTCATACAACAATACACATGTCCAGAACAATTCAGGAAGTTGCAAAAAATTTAAATTGCCTCCTTTTTATATAACCATCATTTATTCAGCCTACCTATCAGACCTACTTCCCAATTAGGCTTTGGCAGGCATAGCCCGGCTCTTCTGACTCCCCTGAAGTGTAGCCATGCCTCTAACTACCTCTAATCCTTTGGCGAACTGGCCTTCAGGTCGTATGCTCTAAAAGCTTGGAGCCTAGTGAGCCGCGATGGCTGGCACACTAGGTAAGGCGGTTGCTGTTCATGATCTCGGTCCCGAAGTCGTGGGTTCCAATCCTGCAGCGGGCGATCCTTTGTTGACATTGCAAGCGGTGTGATAGCCATAAAGGCTCTTCTGTTGCTATACAAAAGAGGCTGTTAAATCACATATTGGAGCTCACTCGCGACTGATATCGCCGCATACCCTGAATTGACTATATTTAAAGAGCCATTGAATAAAAATCCACCTGCTCCTCTCAATGTTTGCTGGACCCATGTAACTTTCTTTTGTGTGCTTATGCATACTGCCACTGTACATGCTATTACTAACCAATTGTCATGCTTCCTTTACAGGGTGTGCAAACTGTATCAGCAAAGATTTAGATCTCTTAGGGCACTCTACAAATGCTTTATCATTTTTAGTATAATTAAAATCCTGATTACTATTTTCTAAGGAAGTTTATAACTAATCATGAACATAAGATAAGGCATACATGAATAAAAGGGAGATGAGCTCAGTGTAAGTGAAAAGTTTTAAGAGAGGCAGAGAAAGATGCACTTAAGACTAGACTAGTCATTCTAATAGTCACAAATGAGGGTAAAAACTGATATGTGACAAGTTTTCGTAAAAGAACGATTGGCAAGATAAACTAAACCTGTTGGTGAGACTGTAAAAGCCAAGTTGTATTAGCGACCATGCCGTTGGTAATGACAATCTTTATGAAACTGCAATAATAGCAATAAAAAATATCATAATTTGTAAGAGAACCTGATCTCTTTCTAGGGACTTTTAAAAATGCTAGAAAGAAGCATGTTCAATGTTTTAGTTATAATATGCATGATTTAAGTACACGTGACCATACAGCAGTCAGAGTAAATGCTGGGAAGAGCATGCGGGCTGTTGGATTCCTTTGAAATCTCATGCCAGTGAATGTCGTCAATTAGGAGTGAATTACGGGCTTTTGGAACATACGAACAAAAGGCACAGTCTCATGAGAATTTGAGGCTGGTTAGAGGTATAGATTAATGACTCGAATAAGAGAAGCGAATGGTATGATGCCTATCCTGAATAGGAAGTCGGATAGGAAGGCTGGCATATGAAAATTTAAGAGACTCAAAAAAATTGAATGACAATTAGCACGCACCTTTGAGCATTCATAGGGTTAAAAATTCAACTTCGTTGTTCGCATATCCACAGTTATATTGAGATTAGCTCTCAATATCGGTTATACGTCGCATTCAAAATGTTTTCGTGGTTACGAGACGCCAGAGACGTCCGACCAAAAGCATATGCAGTGCATGCAATGAGCAGAGCAGTGGCAAAGATCGCGAACTTATGCAAGCAGGCCACACTGCGTTGGGGTTACGTTATAAAACTGCTGAGGAGCTACTCTCATGGTATCAGACGTATTAAGGAAATTCGTTCACGTTAAGTCCACTCCATTGACCCCGTCTTTCAGTGACAGAAATAAATGCGTGAATTGGAATGTGAATGGCACTGAGCACAAAACATTTACTCAAAAGCTATTTGATCTCCTAAAACTTCATTGTGAATGGAAACTGCATAGCCATGCGTTTTTCCATATAGTTATGAATGCTACTCTTTTCATACAAAATGCATTTGTTAATTCAGTAAAGTATAAGATGAAATTATTCATCCTCGCAAGAATTCCTTGCTCTGGACTGCTTGGGTCTGCCATTAATTTGAGCAATAACGCAACAGGTAGATGTAAAAAATTAAGTCTTACTTACCTTAAGTAATGATTGGTATTTCCTTATGTGGCTCAGTGGTGTTTCGAAGCACTGCTGTGAGCTTGCTGCTTCAGGCGCTGATTTGAAAGATTTCTGCAATATCAGATGCTCCATCAGAACTCCTTGAATTCACTTGCAAAATTCCGATGGCTTACATACGCACAGATCTTTTGCAATAAACATTGGCATTGAAATAATTAGAGATACTAACATTAAAATATACAAGTACATTTATCCATTGCTTTAATTTATAAGCGATCAATTCTTTATTATATTAACTCGCTAATGACCTGTCGGCTCATTCTAAGCTGGCCAGCGGGCTCTCTCTCTCTCTCTCTCTGGCTATCTCACTCTCTCTCCCCCTGACTAATTCTGCCCCTTTATCTCTGTGCCACTCCAGTGTCTTTTCTCAACCTCTCTCTCTCTCTCTCTCTCTCTCTCTCTCTCTCTCTCTCTCTCTCTCTCTCTCTCTCTCTCTCTCTCTCTCTCTTCACTCTCCACTGGTCTCTACCGTCTCAAATCGCTGCTATGAATAACAATAAATTTCGCTGTTATACGTTAGCATCCACGTTGGTGGTTGCATTGATTCTAATACATTCTTCAAAATACTGATTGCTATCCGATGAACGCTGAGCGACTATATGTAACACTTTTTGATGCGTATGCTCATTTACTACTCTTCCCTGATTGACTCATCAAGCGTTTTAAATGCTGAGCCATGCGGTGAGTGACAAGCTGAAACTCTGAGCCATGCTGTCAGTGACAAGCAGGCGACATCAAGGACCATCAAAGGTGATGGCGATTACATGCCAGGTGCGATCTGTTATCCTTCAACAAAAGGCAAAATGACTGAATGAATCATATGAATGGCCGAATGGCTACCTCGTGTATCTCGGCATGTAACTTGACAAAGCCGCACAGATTAGGTTATGTTGGGCTGGATATTTTTTACTGTGCATTAAAAGCCTAAAAAGTTTTCGGTGTGCATACGGTAGCCAATAGGCTCATCTCACGCGAGGGAGAGAAAGTAAAAAGCATAGGTGAGTCGTGAGAGCAGTCGATTAAGTGTGTACCATGGAAGTAGCAGCCTAGGACGGCTGGAAAGTGTGTGATGCAGTCGGCAGCAGGAGTGAATATGTCTTTGTGTAAAGCAATATGCAAACATAGCATTATGCCCGTCGTGTCTCTCATTCTCTTTTACATGGCTACTCACTAGCCTGACTGTCTGTCTGCCTAGATGCTTTGCTCTCTGCTCTTCGCTTTCAATCCATCTCCGGGATGGGAATTTCTCAAATCTTATTTACATGACGTAGCCGTTGCATGCTTGAAGCAGTCTCACTTCAGATCTGTTTCAGATTCATAGCGTGCATGCTGCACGGTTGTGGACAATTGGAAGCAGACACCAAGTGCGGTTGAGCTGAGCTTTTAGGGTTTTTCTTGAGTAGTTCGCCATCACTGGGTATACGACGATGTATGCAAACGAACTCGGGTGACATGCAGCCTAACGTATCGCCTCATGTTAAAGTACAGATCCAACATGTGCGTCATGCAGCGCACGCAGCCGGTACACAAATTGAAGGTGGTTAGTAGATGCAGCGAGGTGTTGGCATGCATTGCAATAGGTTTGCAATTAAAGTACCGTACGGTTTAAGCAGAATGGGTCGGTGATACATACCCTGTCGCGGGGCACCCTGAGGCTACAATAGCTTACATAAGCATCAAATACGTGACTCTACAAAAAATAAGTCATGCTCCATGCACTTTCTGGACGGTCTGACGCACTCATCGGGAGCACGTTGTGCAGATTTTTAAGATGCGACTGCGAAAAGTCTGCCTTTGCATGACTTGTAAACACGACATGCTGTGGCATGCATGAACGTTAAGCAGGCAGTGTAGCACCAAATTTCCATGACATCCAAGCAAAGTGAGAGAGGTTCAGACCTCTATATTTCTGTATAATTCAAAATTACTAGCCCTTATAGTGTGAATGGCAAAAGAGCATTCCCGATATCCTAAAAATGCAAGTAACAATTTGAACTTGATTGTTAGCGAGTATTACACTTAAACGAAACCATTTTTAGAGGCACTCTTTCGCATCACCTAGAAAACAGAAAGGAATAACCTATAAACATAAAGGAGTAAACTGTACTTTACGAATGAAATTTGATCTTAAATGCAAATCCTTGCTTATAGTGCAGGCTCAATCTCAACGAAGGTAAGTGTTACCGGAGCTCTCGAATTTTGCTGATTTATCAGCCTCATTTTTATAGCAGCAGAAGAGTCATAACGGTTATCACCACCGCTTGCAGTTGGCAATAATGAATCGCCCACTGCAGTATTTGAACCAACGACCTCGGTCGTAAGGAGCGAGCACCTTACCTCCTGGGTTATCACGGCCAAGCAACGTCTGACACGAGCAACATAACGAGTAACATGCCACCTAAGATTTTGAAGGTGCAGTATTTTCAAACCTCAGTGCCACAGCTTCACACTTCACATATGAGCAGCTTGCAATTTTCTTATAGTGTGATGATATATATTTTAAGTTGCCATCTGGTTTTTCTTTAGGCAGGCTTAATTCCGTTACTTGTCTAACTGATAAACGATATGCGTTTGGGATTTAATCACGAGACCAAGAAGGAAAAATTATCTTCAGAAACAGTAACTACTTATGGTTGATATTAACAAGCTCCTTGTGGTAAAGTAGTTCTAATAGTATATGAAGGACTGCAAATGTAATTGCCGGCAGATTTTGCTATGACAAGTATGCTTCCAAGTCGCTAACATCGTCGCGAAGTGCTTTAAGTTAGCAATTATAAAAATGAACCAAATAATTCCGATATAGCTGCACATAAAACAGTTCGCCTCCGCATAGTCTTAGAAATCATTTGTTTTATTATAGCAAATTCTCTACATAGATGGCCCTTTCTAAAGTTTTTAGTCATTTCTGCATTAAAACTATGGCTATTTATATCTAAGGTCAACAAATCCACCACAAATCGCTCATTACAACCAAGCATCACTGAATAAATCGAAATAATTGAAAGCTGTACTCTTATGGAAAGATTTTTCATTTTCATCCACTGAGCCCTAGATCAGTTTATTTACTCCACAAAGTCAAGTGGTTTCTAGTCATTCCACGCAAAAAAAGTACAACGACGTCGTTCGGTCGTAATCTCAGTTAACTTATTACCCTGAATTGTAATTAAACCATTTCTGTTTAATGAGCTTAGAAGCCGGGCTGATTTTAAGTTGGCAAAGGCAGCTATTAGTTGGAAAATTAGTTATTAGTTTGTTATTATTAGCTTATTAGTTGGCAAAGGCAGCTATTATGCTAAATTAAAACTAAACGGCATGTGATAAAGCAGCCTCATTCCTAAAGCAGCAGCAATTCCAGAAGGTGAATTTCACCAGGCTTTGTGTACTGCTGCAAACGTCGAACCCAAGATCTGAATCTTGACGTCAGAGCATCTCATCTCTTAGGTAAAATGCAGTTACCATATTTTAATGGAAAACAAAACTCCATGTCCTGCGAGGATCAGGGTATATGCCCCTGCGTCTTCGCCCAGAAGGTTAGATACTCGCTCTTCATGGGTCGTGGTTTCGAGTCCTGGTGGTTGATACTTTGCTGTCCACTGCAAGCGATGGTGATTGCCTTTAAGGCTTTTTTGCTATTACATAAATGAGGCTTTTAAATCGGCTAACATTCTATAAAAGGCTGGTTCAGCTAGACCAGCTCAACCCCATGCAGTGGAACCAGACCAGAGAGACTATCTTGAAGTCAAAATTAGAGTAACTTCCTTAGTACTCGTCATCTCATCAAATTTAATGTGGTATATTTTTGAAAAAATAATTACACGAAAAGACTTTTTTAATAAATAGATCCATAGGATAGACTAATTGTGCCGACTGCAACTTGCTCCAGCTTGGTTTGAACTGAAGATAAATAACACGACATTAAAAAAATCCATCTTCAATGCAAGTAGGCAGAGACCCGACAATATCTGTAAAAATACGGCCAGCCAGTGGCCAGTGAAAGGAGATACAGCTAGCTATAAGTCTCTCTGTGATGGCCATGTCACCACGTTGACGTTTTCAAAAAAATACGATATATTTGTCTCTTGTTCTGAGATCTTTAAGAGTTTACAATGTTTATTAGTGAGACAGTTGATTGAGATATAAGACCAGGGTAAATCAAGCCAGGAGTTCAGATTGGTACGGGCTGATATAGTTTCCGATATCTACTAAATAAGCAGCTCGGTGTGGCTTAGTTTAGAACGTCAGCATAGAATCAAAATGTTACTTATTTTCCCATTATCATGCTGCGCTTTTCCGTGGCTAGTTTGCCACTGCAACTTAAGTACCGAATTTGGCGTTCACCTTACCCATGATAGGAAGGCGTCGGCAACGTCAGCTGGGACTCCGGCACACTGCATCAGGTCTGGTAAAAACGACCTAGAAGACCAATAGGGAGATAGCTTACGAATCTATCATTTGCAACGGTAGGAAATTTCATAACTCACGTTGTCGTCACGCACAGAAAGCGGCACACACCTGGAGATGCACACACGCACGTGCACAATCGCACATGTACACACACACACACACACACACACACACACACACAAATACGCACACAATTTGGCACACACAAATGGTTGTTCACGTGCGTGTGCGCACACACACACACACACACACACAATTGTGCAAGCACACATATTTGTGCACACACACGCGTGCACACACACACACGTGCACACACACACACGTGCACACACACACACACACACACACACACACACATATATATATATATATATATATACATACATGGTTATCATTAACCACACTCATTGCTAGATGTATAATATTGAATACTGAGATGACATGAAACATATATTATTGGTCATACCGTAACACTGAAGTGACTTACTCCTTGTGGAAGCTGTGAAATTCAGCCAGCTCCTCCAGCACACGTTCTTTCTCTGGTAGTTGAGCAGTTTGATCGACCTTGAGTTTGTCTATTAACTCCTCTAGGTCGGCGATGTAGTCATTCTCCGCCTCCAGAAGCTCAGCCAACGTATAGCTACAGGTGAATTATGGTCATCACTTTTCACATATTGCAAGAATGCATGGCTGTACAGAAATTCAAAAGAATCGCTTGTTCAAGCAACTATCGCCTTCTCAATTCTAAGATTATATGCAGGGAAACACGGCTTAATGAACTAAATTGGCTGAATGGACCAAACGTTTCAACTTACATTCCCATTAGCTCTTACGCTTGTCCTGTTAAGCTATTGTAAATACCTTCCGTAATAAATATAGTAAAATTTTGATAGTAAGAAAAGGGAACGCTTTTTAAATAAGAATTTAAGTCCAACTTTAAAAGACTACATTCAAGCCCCCTAATAATAACAGAAATTAGGCGGCTGCAAAGCTACGTCTCCCAGCACATGCGAAAAAATGGCCAGCCTTTCTTCGGTCGCTTCACTGTTGGCAGCTTGAGCGGTGTTCCGCAAAACCAGTGTCAGCACCTCCTCAGCTGAGCATGGTCAAATCTCTCTGAAATAACATACGTCCACACTCGAATGCACTCACAGAAGGGCTGGCTCTGGCAATGAGCTGCCCGACCAGCGGCTCGAAAACTGCAAGCCCTATAAACAGCTGCAAAGAAAGATGCAACGTACGCAAGCAAGTTCGGACCTGTTCGGAGCACTCGTGACGAGCGTGACGTTCTAACTCAGCAGCGACAGCTATTCTCCTGCTGCCGACTATGGGGCATCATTTCTAGCCGTCCTAAGCTGCTACTTACTGGTTACTCACTACCTTAGCTACTCTCCTGACTCAGCTATGCTTCCCACTTTGTCTTTGTTGCGAGAGGTGAAGTCTGCTAGCTACCGATCTCGGACCGAAATCCGCTTAGGCTGTGAGTGCGCTGTACAAAAATCTCCTGTGTAGCACCCATATAGTCTTCGTGGCTTTGTGGAGTTACAGACGGATATACATTACATCACATTAAATCTTACTTTGAAACGCCGCATAGATAGCTTGAAAGATTTGGTCACAAAAAGTGAGCAGCGATATAATTATTAATAGTGTAATTCCAAGCCATTCATATGCCCCATTCACATAAATTCACTCTACCTGCGCACAAGTACCAAACGCAAACACCAACACCTACACACATGCAATTCTCTTCATTCAGGTCTCGCTGCCTGTGCCACTAATCCTCTGCAACGGATGCCAAATTTAGCATCTGGTCATCTGGTCTATCATCACCGGCATGTCAGAAAAATTCACCCCTTCTAGCTGAGCTTCAGTGGCTTTCAATCAAGCGCCAGATCGTCTTCAAGATCCTCTCCTTTGCCTTTGCGGTCACTTCACTCACTTACTCCAGCCTACTTATCCGACTTCATTGTTCCTCCAGTTGTGTTCTCTCGAACCATTTTCTCTTCGGCTTCTATTCGTCTGGCCCTTTGTTGAAAGAAATTGAAATTTTGATTAGCGGACCTGCAGCTCGTAGCAAGAGTGCGAAACTCACTTCCGACTTTTCACTTCCGAACGCACTGTCCCTATCTACAGTGACTTTGGATCACTTAAGCCTCAGCTGCAGACAAGCTCTGCTGAGGTCAGCTTTCCTGCATCCGAGCGAACTTGTCTCTTCTCCGTCTGCGGTTTGATTGCTTACCTGTGCATGATTCAGTTACTAACGTTACTAAGCTGGGGCCTTACTAACCAGAGGGCTCGAGTGTCTCCTCATTTTGTAACCATGAATGCTTGTCTGAGCATGCTACTTTTGTGCTTTTAAGAGAAATCTTAGTAGGATGTGTGCATGTCATTTACCTTTGGTTAGTGATTCTCTTGCAGCTAGTTTTAAAGTGCCTGACTAGAGATTATGTTCTCTCGGGGCGCTGAAGAAGCAGCCTACTTTTAGTAATGTTATGATGTTTTGAAAGAACTGAGAATTTCCTTCAACAATGGGCCAAGTTACTTTTAAGTAACTACTGCACATATCCGTCGAAATAATTCGACAGGTTAAAACGACGTTGTTGTTTTCATATAGAAATTACTAGAATTGCATGTTAGTTACAAATAGTGTTCTATATACAAAGCATGCTCATGCTAAACACAGCGACACACACATGCACACACACGAGGCTAACATGGGAAAAATACACATACTCAGTACTTCATATTCGTTCGAACAAAAATAGGACCAGGCAATTCGATCTAAATAACAAGAAAAGTGACAGTAACTAAAACTGAACATTGCATGCGAGCGAAAAGTTATTCTCTTATCTGAAAACAAAGCAAACAACTAATGAGTATGAACGTTTTCACTTGCTACCATCTCAAAAGGTACGGTTTATTTTGGCTTAGAAGATCCACAGTGCACAGAGCCAGGTCTAAGCACCGAGTCAGGCAGTCACTGCAGCCCAGAAAGTGAGACTTGCAGCTTAATCTCTGCTCGCTGTAGCACTGCGGCATTGTTGGTTGCACTGGCACTGCAGTTGCCGAAAAGGAACTCAACAGCGGAGGAACGGCTTCCTCCCTGAGCTAATTTACTGTCTGTTTACTTGAGAGGCTATAAACGAGGGAGTCCACATCCAACTATTGAGTGAACTTTCAACAGATGGATATAAACATTTGCAATCGGTTCCAAAGGTTCAGCCATCATCACACCTATGATGGTCACGTACAGAACACCTAATAAAAAAGCAAAAGCAGCTATAAAATGCAGATTTGCACTTGTGGCTGGCACTTGCACGCTGGCACTGGTCCCGTAAGAACGCATGCGTAACAATGAAGCCCCAGATGCAGAATGCTCGCTTACAGTGCTGGATCTTCTTCGGCTTTTGAAACACTTGTGGCTAACAACGGCTGTTAATATAAGCACGAAATTAGCTACGCCAACAGATATCGAGCATAGGGAAATTCAGTAACTTCTTAAAACAACACTTTTTCCTTTTGCAAAATAAAATGAAGTGAATGATACTAGTTTCAAAGAATTTCTCCCATTAGTTAATAACTTAACTATGCATGAGATAGAGACAGACAGACAGAAATAGAGAGAGAAAGAGAGAGAGAGAGAGAGAGAGAGAGAGTGAGTGAGTGAGTGAGTGCAAACTAATTTGGGGGAGTTGGCGGCTATGTATTTTGGCAACTGATTCTATCACCCAAGTGAATAGATGACAGAAATTTACTATTGTATCTCTGCAACTTCACTAAGCGATGAGCACTACATGGTTAAAAGAAACTTAAAAACATACCTATTTAGGACAGCATTTAGTGGGTCCTTGTGATTCGTCCTCGATGTGCTTTTGCGTGCTGACACTGTTCGTGCTGCCACTAACCACATTTGCATGCTGACCCAGTGCATGTAACCCCTAACCATGTTATTCATTGTGTTTGTTTTTCAAGCATGATTTTACTTACTATTCTATTTCGTATCACTTTGCAGCAAATGTAAAGCGCCTAGAAAGAGATTAAGTTCTCTGAGGGCGCTTTATCAAGTGCAATATTATTATTATTATTATATTATTATGGTTGTTATGCATGGCAGGCTTCTGATGCATTCTTACAGCTTAAGCAGCTTCGGTGAGCTATTGGTAGCCAACCGCCTTCATCTCATGCAACAGACTTCTAGCATAAGTTAGCTAGATGCCTTTTTAACACCCACTAAAAGCCACATCGCTAATTTACAAGACCAACTTAGCTTAGAAGTCAGTGCAAATATCGTTCTGGTGTTGCGATCTGTTGCTTTAGAGTTTTTATGCCTTCCGTTCGCCTGCATTTAGTATGGATTCGACTGAATTAAGGCAGAAGAAATTCGCATTATTAGAGGGAATATTTCGTAAATAGTTGTAATATATTACATGTATGCATTCTATATTAGTACGCACGTACTTTGAATAGGCACAGTGTGCGTGGAACGCGCTACGCTTATTTAAAAATGCAGTCATACTCGTAAAACGTGAATGGTGGGATTACATATTAATTGACGTCAGAAAGCCTTAAATAGTTGCAAACTATTTAAGACTAAGCTTGTATGAAAAACGGGGATCATCTCATGTCTTTTAAAATGCTCTCGGATTAGATGTGTGATTAATTTACGCATGAATACATGGATGCGCTGAAATTATATGGCGGATCACACTGAGGACTCAGCTTATTTGTAAACCAATTTATCATAGATGAAATATTCCAAGCCTGAATATTTTCTAGCGCCGTAACAAAAAGGGCGAAAGACAAAAAGAGCGAAGTTCTAACGATTCAGTTCTCACAGCAAATGCGCACAAAAAAGCGAGAAACTATTGTTTTTAAATATACGATATAATTGATTTAACTGACTTTCTGTCTTCTAAATAGATCACTAGTATACCAAAAAGAAACAATTATTGTATTTTACGGATGATGTAGAAGTGAGAATAGTATGTCCATTTTCGCCAAATATTAATATTTCAATTGGTTGAGCAAATAAAATAATGGAGATCGTAGATAAATCTGTAGGCAACGGTTGTAACGGTTAACCTAAATCGCAACTCAATGTTAAAGTTAGAAAATTAAACAGAATATTGAGAGAGATTGAGTTCTCTGAGAGTGCTATATCAAGTGTATTATTCTAATAATATTATTATTAGTATTATAACTGTGCCGAATGAGAATACTTCACACTGATTGGATGAAAATTAATTTATAATTAGCATGTAATATGATATGGTGCTAATATTAAAAATTGTTGATTCTGCTTGAAATTGAAAAATACTGTCAACTTTTTTCTGATTTTAGTGGTACGTAGTATTTATTTTCTCCAATAAAAAACTAATTATGAATATCTATTTAGACCAGCATTCCTTAAAATTATTTTTGTACTTTGACCTGTGAGCTTATGTCGAGTTACAATATTTTCAAAATTATCGAGCGCACCAAATAATATCATAATCTATCGTGGAAAATCAGTCCTGCCGACAGATGCCTTTCATGATGGCACAGAATCAATTTTCTGAATTTAAAGACTAAAATCCAAGTTCGTTCACATTCTTGGCATGCTGAACGCAGCAGTTTCAAAATGGAGTGCGAAAAGAGGCCGTCTGCCGCGACACTGAATGCTGAAAAAGAATTCTGCCTTTTGCGGGAACGATCGGATAGTACGCTGTGACACACAAGCGCCAACAAAATGAGGCAAAGGCACTGTCCCAAGTACTGTATGCTCGGATAGTACAACAGTAGTGGTAGAGAGTGTGGATTTACGTTGAATGGGGCTTTTTCTGAGCTGATGTTTAGCGAGAAAGAGGCCAGTCAAATAAGACCTGAGCAAACAGACGTTTTGCTTTTACTTTTACGTTACAAGTGGTTTTTTTAAGCATATTGCTCTTGTTTGGAATGCATGTCGGAAATACAATTCTTACCGCCGCTTGACGGAAGCTTCAGTTTGCTTGTCCGTTATCTGAATAATATCTTCTCTGAAAACTTCGCGGGTGGAGCGTCGATCCACGTGGCCAACTCCGTCCTTCACCTCTAGATAGCTAGCCGGCATCATTCCGACTCTAGACCCATTGGTCTTAGTAGGCTTTGTGCGGACCAGCCAAGAAATTGGATTACTTCGGTCGATGACTTCCAAAAACTGGCCTTCACAAATCTTAAGTTCCTCTGACTCATAATCAGCGACGGCAACAAAGACGGGGTAGACCTGCAAAGCACCAATAGCCTGCAAGCGGGCGGCGAAATACGAACCACGAACCAGCTTTGCTGCAGCAGCACCTTAATTAACCACGTCCAAATTCTTCTTGAAATGTTACATGGTTAAAAGTGTGCAGACTTGACCGCAGAGCTGAGGGAACATCTAGCTATAGGTAACTTGGTAATACGCACCCGCTCACAGTTCAGTGGCTAAAGGAAACTTAATGACCGTCCTCACCGATTAAGTGGATTAGGCTCTACACTTCTTGAAAGGCACTATTACCTTGGGTTGTCGCCTAAGGATAACGTGCCCCACTTTCCACCCACCAGTGGTCGTGAGTTCAAATCCTGCAGCAGATCACTTTGCTTCTGCAAACGGCACGAAGACCACGAAGACTCGACTCGACGACCGCTAAGCAAATGAATGAAGCTTTCGAATCAACCAAAATTTACTTTTAATAGTCCTGCTCATTGTTCTTAGGTTGGTTTTGTTGTCATTCAATTTGAGAAGTCTATCTGTCATTCAATATCTCATGTCGGAAATTCAAGCTGCGAAGGATTTTAGATAATTTGAGGCGCTTGAAGGTGAAGGAGAGATTCAATTACTGGTAGAGTTGAGTACCGTCTGCATACAAATAAAAGTCCAGCTTGGCGAAGAGCTGTCCAGAAGATTGTCTGTAAATTGTGAAAAGAACGGGATCTACAACTGGTACCTTAGTACCTTACCCCATACTTCAAAGGTTGACCGAATGACCCCGGGCAGTTGAAACCTACATTCTGAAATCTCTAATGCGTGTAAGATCTAAATCGTTGCGGTGCAATGTCAGTGATGCCTAGGCGAAACGATAAGTGCTCAAGAAGGACTTGCTGATCGACTGTATCAAAAATATTGCGGGAGATCAAGCAGAACTATGTGAGAAACCCTACCTACGTAAGTCTACATTCCTAAATTGTATATTAACGTAAGCGCTTAGCTGCTTCGCAAATATTCTCTCGAGTGACTTTGATCGGAAAGGCAGAAGGGAAACTGAATAGAAGTTATGTTCCTTGTTTGGGATTGACTTGTTAATGAGTGACCTCTAAAAGGGAGTTAGAGACAAAGCTGAGTCTAAGGACATATATGTATTTAATATGCAGTCATGGTGGCCAATAGCAAATCTATGCATCTGAAAATAAGTTCAGTGGGCATGCGATCAGGAGCAATTCTTCTCGGACGATCTTGAAGACGAAATCGGCAGGGGTGAACTTGAACACATAGATAGAGAAGGCGGGTAGAGAAGGAAAATAGCGGACAGGGATAGAGAAGAAGAGCTTGAAAAGGAGAGCGGAAGTATTTTGGAGTGGGAATAGTGATAGAGGTAGATGAAGATAGATAAACAACAGTGTGGACAGATTCTCTACCAAAAGCTGTATTTTTTGAAAAAAATTTAACAAACCGACTTGTTACAATGCCGCGAGGATCGGCACGTATTCTACAAACATGGGAAGGGTTGAAGGTGTTCTCGATATAGCTAAGGTTGACATTGTATTGTTGTGTATTTTTTTATTGTATTGTATCTCCGTCTGTAACTCCACAAAGTCATAAAGATCATGTGGGTGTTACGCAGGAGAGTTTTGTATAGCGCACTCACAGCCTAAGCGGCTTTCGGTACGCATTGGCCTTTTGGGGTTGTGCATCTATGATCCAGCTAATGTTCTTATAGAATCTAGACTTGGCCTTAAATAGGGCGGATTGGTGTGGCCCTGTAAAAGTTGTCACGTGCCAGCCGAGAACCAGTCAATCATAAGAGCTGCTTGCTTTTCAATGCGTACGCTTAGCTATCCAATCTAACGTATCGTCTGCATTAGGGTATCCGAGCGAGCGAGCTTAGTTGAGGTGAACCATGGCTATTTTTATGATTTAGCACTTCATCACGAGGACAGGTCGAATGGGGGATTGAGTAGAAGGGGAGAGGCCACTATTTGAATTCGGACAGCTTCGATGTCAATGGTCAAATGTTTCAGGATTCACAGCCGATATTTACAACCGATGCGGACACATAATCATAATAATAATAATAATAGTAATACATTTTTGTAGCACCATCGAAGAACATAAAATCTTTTAGGCACTTTGAATATGCTGTTAAGGAAGACATATACAGTCATGAAAACGAGATGCGAATGTACTTAAATGTGCAGAATTGAGTGATTATAAGAGTAGACAGCATACAATCGTAGTAGAATATTTTATCAAGAGCACGACCTTCAACGCGAGTAAGGGCATGCTCATGAGCCAAGAAAAAGGAAGGATTCGGTGAAGCTAATTAATTCGGTGCACTGGGGTGGATTTGGTTAGAAAAAAGAATGAAAGGTCGCCTAATATAAAAATGGGACGATTACTGTGGCACATATTAGCCTTGAAGTGTGAAAAATTATTTTGTAGCAAGTATTGGTAAGCGATGAGAGGAACGCTAACACTATTGGCAGCCTACTGTAAAACTCGAAATAGCACCCAAAGCTCTCCGGACGATGAGAAATGCTTAAGAGACACGCGGTACGTACAAATGCTTGCATAGTGTTCGACTATTGCGTCACCAATCAGGAATGTCAGCACGCGATTTCTTGGATTTGGTAATGCGCCCAAACTTGCACAGCCTCGGAAATTGCACTCGTACGTTTATATGAAACCGTTTGTTATGCACGTGCTTACATTTGATTTCGCGGTAAGCACAGCATTTCTGTCTGAGATTCACTGATCCTCTATCAAGCATCAAATAAATCTTAACATACTCAGTCTGGCTTATAGATCGCTTCACTCGCTTGCACAAGCCTCCCCGGCCGACCGTCTTGCTCTTCCGTGTGATCTCGCACCAACTCACTGCCAGTTGTGTCGCCATCTCTGTCACTTAATCTAAATCTTTTTGTGATCGGGTCTTCAGCTCGTATACACCGATAGTCCGGAACTCGCTTCTGGCTTCTGCCACCGTCGGCATTGCCTGCGTGTCATTTGAGTCACAGATAAAGATTCGTGGCTTACCCAGCAAGTAAGCGCGGATGGTGAGCAAGCAAACGAATATAATAGAAGTATAATAGAACAATTACGCTTGCAAGTAGAAACTGATAGGCCAACGAGCCTGAAGTCAAATTTTATGGAAAGGGGTCAAAGTCAAACCTCGAACCTCGAAGTCACAGAGAGAAGAGTGTGTGTGACTTAGCTGAGACGCTTTTTACAAAAACGGATAAACGCTGAAACACAGCACTGCACGAAGTCTTGTAATCATGGGAGAATATTGGTGCATCATTTAAAAATAAATCAAAGGTCTAGACGTGGAAGTTGCAGAGAGTGCTAACTTTGCCTTCAGTCCGTGCTATGTGTGTTGTCTGCAATATTGCCGTCGCCGAAAAACCTATTCAATCGTATATTCAAATCCTGATTTGCATAAGAATGCAAGAAAGACATGATGTTTCTAATTGACAAATATGTCTCGACATCGCCTTCTTGTCGTTCTCAGAGCCTTTTGACTACGTAGTTTTCAAGGCGTACTGGAAGCCACGTACGTATCTTGCAGGAGGAACCATTAGTCTTCCGTTAGTGTAGTGCAAGTTTTTGGGCCTGTATATTTGAATTCGCTGCTGCGTCTGATCTATGGATGACACCCTTACTTTCTACTCTAAGTAGGCACTCATGCACACACTCGCATATCATTGCTCACACTATATGGCTCAAGTGCCCTAGCAATCTCGTTTTAGGCACATAGGTAGCCGCTTAAGTCATTAATACCCCAAAGGTCACTGCTGTACCACTACAGGCATGTCGTGCTGCTCGTCCTCAGCCAAAAAACCTATCTGGGGAAAAACTTGTTTCAACTCGGATTCGAGGTATTTTACTCGATCTCATTCGGGGCATGAGTATCAACGAATTACGAACGAACTTCGAGGAATTTTGGAAAGCGATGAGATAGAAAATGACGAAGAGCTTCGGGAATGGATGTGATTGAGATTTATGATAATCATAGCATCAATATTGAGATTTATGATAATCATAGCATCAATATTGAGATTTATGATAATCATAGCATCAATATTGAGATTTATGATAATCATAGCATCAATATTGAGATTTATGATAATCATAGCATCAATATTGAGATTTATGATAATCATAGCATCAATATTGAGATTTGTGATAATCATAGCATCAATATTGAGATTTATGATAATCATAGCATCAATATTGAGATTTGTGATAATCATAGCATCAATATTGAGATTTATGATAATCATAGCATCAATATTGAGATTTGTGATAATCATAGCATCAATATTGAGATTTATGATAATCATAGCATCAATATTGAGATTTATGATAATCATAGCATCAATATTGAGATTTGTGATAATCATAGCATCAATATTGAGATTTATGATAATCATAGCATCAATATTGAGATTTATGATAATCATAGCATCAATATTGAGATTTATGATAATCATAGCATCAATATTGAGATTTGTGATAATCATAGCATCAATATTGAGATTTATGATAATCATAGCATCAATATTGAGATTTATGATAATCATAGCATCAATATTGAGATTTATGATAATCATAGCATCAATACTTCTTTACCGAGATTTATTATTAATTTCTTAGCAGACGAACTTCTTACATGGGCAAGTGTTACTTACAACTGTTTTCATGAAAACACATAATAGCCAGCCGGCAGTGCCGGACAACTGATAACCTCCCGAGTCAATTATAGTAACAATATTATTAAGTTGCTTGCATAAAGCCATATGAGAATGAAATCTCTATCCAGGTGCTTTGAAATTCGCTGAGAGAGAAGCAATAACCAAGGATTAATGACAAAGCATAGTGGAACGCTGAGATGAGCGTATAAAAGCACGAAAGATGACACTCGGGGACATCGGCAAGTGAGACACGGTGTTAAGTGACACGCACTGAATCTTGCTAAGGTGAGCACACTAAGCACGTAGTTACACAGCCACAAGTTAACTTAGGGGGACGGGAAAGGTAAGCAGATCTGATGTTACTGTTGCTGAGACTTAAATTATGCATAGCCAATTCAGATCATTGCAGAAGCCTGAAGCGATTTCTAGGATTTCGGTACATGTGAACTGAAGGAATGATCATTAAAAGATTTCAATTTAGTTCAAGGAGTGGCGAGACTGCTGGAAGCTAATGCATAGGTGTGTGCGAGAGAGCACACCGCTGGAGCCAAGAGCTTAGACAGGTGCTTAGACACGAGACAGTGCACGAGCTTAGACAGGTAGGCTGGTGCAAGTGAGTGCAGCGACCTGTAAGCCAGAGAGGGGACCTCAATTCGATGTTGGTTCGATGCTCGATCGAGTGCCAGTGAATCTTAAATAGAAGGGACGTGATCATATAGATGATGATGATATAGCTGATGAGGACCAACCAGACGAGCTGCTGAGTTTTACAATCGACTAAGAGCGCTGGCCGGGAGCGAAGATTAAAGAGATTTGCAGTAGTCTATACGCGATGACACAAACATGGGAATTAGCTTGGCTGCCGCACTCGTGTCTAAGCAAGCCCCGAGTTTGGCCATGTTCCTCTGGTGAAAGCCGGCCGACTTGACAATGTAGGCAATGTCCGATGACAAGTCGTTTTTAAAACAGCATGCCAGAATTATGGGCAGGCGTCACGGGGGGATGTTAGATGAACCAACCTTGAGAGTGGTGTCTTACAGTTTGAAGGTGTCACTAGGCTTGCTCACAACTGCTATGTCGGTCTTACCTTCACTGCGCTTAGCTTTAGAAAGTTAGTGGCTATCCGAGTGCGAGATATCGTCAATACACGTTGCAAGGAAATTAGGTGACGAGTCGGACTCAGAGCAAGGCTGAGAAGGGTCGAATGATAAGTCGATGGCAGTGTCTGCGACATGGAAATTAAAGACGATACTGTTTTTGGCGATTACATCGGCTAGAGGGAGAGTATATATAGTGAAAAAGAAGGATCTTAGAACAAATCCTGAGCTTACTGTAATGGCTCCCGGATGACGGACAGGCATTTAAATCAACACTTTGATATATCTCACTGAGTCAAAACCTAGTCCAAGTGAACAGTGTGCGAGTGATACATAGGCCTGTCGAGAGGTGATACTGAAGGATCTGGTGGTCCGCTGTGTTAAATACTTTGGAGAGATACAGGAAAACTAACAGAGGAGCCCTAGCCGATCAGCAATGCTCCGAAGGTCATTGTCAGCCCAAAGCGGGTAGTTTTTTGTAAAACGGGAAGCCTTAAGTCTCAATTCGACCTTTCTATCAAGATTTGAGGAATTCATTCAATCATTTAGCTGCTGGCACACCGCTCGTACAATTGTCTTAGATCAGAATTGAGAAAGGAAGTCTGGACAAAAGCTGAGCCTAGATTTTCATGATCTAGGCTCAGCTTTTCAGCGACTGGCCTCACCTGTAACCAGCGAAATATTTACAATATTGCTTGTTGTGGACAGTAAAAGATCAACGAATCGCATGAGAAGAACTGTTATTTAATGCAATATATCCTGTTGAGTAACTCCACAAGGTCACCAGTAAAAAGTGGGTGCTACTCAAGAAAGTGGTCTCTAACTCGAACTCTTACCCTAAGCAGCTTTCGGTGCCCATACGGTAGCCAACGGACTTGGGACAGACTCTAGAGGACTGGTAGACTTTTCATTTCGGGAGGTAAATTTAGTGATGAGTTCAACGGAGACTGGCGTGGGGGAGGATTGAGAAGAAGAGCGCGACGATGCGGTTTTCAGTCTGGCAGGAGCAGTAACGAGTCGGTACAGTCCTTATGCTGTTCTTCCTGAACTATGAAGAATTTAGAGAACCGCTCTGTTAAGCTGCCATTGGAATCACTTGGCAGTACGCTTGACTGTGAGCGGTACGGAGGATGGTCGGTAGTGGACTTTTGGGGTACTAATCTGTGATTCAACTATTTCTCTATAAGATTGTACTTAACCTTTGCTAAATGTATTGATAAGATCGATAATAATCATTAAAAGCCAAGCGGTAGACGGCGAGTCCTAAATTTTTGTTGGCCTCTTTGTACGGGAGTCTAGAGTTGACCGATTTATCGCTTTGAAATTGATAGAATTCTTTTTATATCAACCAACTGATGAACTGCCCTGTAGCTGGTCTAGTAATTGAATTTCATCACGGATTCTAGGCGACAAACATTTAGCCTAAATAGTTAACGTATATATTGCAATTACAATCCCTTGCTACAGATCACCGACGCTAAGCAAGTTAGGCATTAGCTACGTGAATAGGTTAGTGGCCTGCATGCCAGAACAGCCAAAAAGCATATTTTCATTGTGTGGAGAAGAATGTGAATGAATAATTGAGGCGCTATTATGATATACGTACTTCAGCGTCCGGACTTGAAGCTTCGTCACCGGACGAGTCGCCACCATTTTCGGCCAATCTCTTCGAATTCTGTCCTTTTAACTGCTTTTCGTCTCTCTTTTTTGCACCGGTCTTTGTGGCTAAAATAAAATTCAGCATTTGTTTTGCTAGGCAAACACGTGGCCGAGAAAAACCTCAGCTATAATAATTTTGAATGCGATTTGGGCACTGTATTCATCCGCCAATAGTCAGATACAACAGCTCGATCTGCGAGTACGTACGTTGAATTCGAACAGCTAGCGTAATCTAGCAGGCAAAGTCCCATTACACGATAACGCCTAAATTAAAGTGATGAATTCATCTAGTGCTCAAATTATCTGAAGACCTATGTCCTGCCTCACTTATATCACGTGCTGACAAATAAGAATATTCCAAGGCGAACTGCAAGCAACTTAGTATGATTGTAAGTCAGAGTACAAAAAACTGTTCTTGCTATCAGGTCATTCAATAAACAGTCGGGTCCCAAGTACTTGCAGCAGGAATTTGCTACCGAGTATTAGCTCTTGACATCCAAATGATTGATAGATTGATAGCTAGACTAATTTTAGATTGGAAGTAAATTGAAGAAACTAGCAGTGAGTTGCCTGTACGCACGTGCATGCATGTACACGTGTACACAAACACAAGAGCCGGGTTACTTGCCGACTACGCCAGGTTTGAGACTCAAAACGAGTCATTCACACCATTTAATAATCTGCCCCAAACCAGACTGAGGATAGTTAACAATAACAATAAAAAGACATCTGAGCAGCAATTTAGATTAACTAAATCTCTTTCAGGTTACTTTATATATGCTGAAAATGAAGCTTATCAAATGGTTAGTGATAACATGCCCACTGCCTGTAAGCAATAACACACAAGCGAAAATTCTCACAAGCTCAGCAAATGCTGTGAGGAGCAGGTGTTTGTTACCTTCTTTTTAATGTTGTCAAGTCAGGGGCTGCCGCGACGTCAATCGAGAGCGAGTTTGTGGCTATGGGATCATTCAAACGAAAGGCGTGGTCTCCATAGAGTTTGGGGTGGATTAGAGGCACTGCTAAGTGACTTGAGTCACAAGAGTGGGTGTAAAATTCGAATACTGAGAAGGAAGTATTTGTGGTAGATAAGTAGTTCGCGCTATATTAACTTGAGGTATAGTCAAATCCTATGCGACTGCTAGTGAGCATCGTATATCTGTACGCGCCTTCTCCGTCAGAAATCAGCTATATACATACATCGACATACCACACCTCGAATCAAAAGTGTATATCGTACAACAATTAAACAAAAGCACCTGTATACTAGATAAATATAAGGCTCTGGCAGCATGTTTGCCTCTTGTTCCGTGCGGTAGGGAGCTTATATTATGGTTTGTTGAATTCTCTTATTACATACCTGAAATGAAGGTGTCTACCAGAATGACCTTCTGTGGAGATAAAATAAAAGTCGTCGGGATGGAGCTACGAGACTGTGACTGAAGGATAGCACGTGCTGGTCATGCTGTCAAGCCTGTTCGACAGCACAAGCTAGTGGCAGTTTTTGGCAAGCTGCTTATCAGATGATCAACCTCGTGTTGTTCTAAGAGGTGCTATGCACAACACGCATGCTGGTAGAACAGTGACAGTAAGACCACTGCAAACCACACACGACTACTTACAATCTTCCGTGGCTGCATCCTCAGTACCTGCTTTGCAATCAAGAAGAGGCATATTTTAGGTCGAAAATTACTAAGCTATGAGTTTTGCTTTCAGAGCCACAGCAACCGTCGCGCCATGCCTAGAAACCTTGCTATAAGCACGTAGCACGGAGCTGTACGTACACCTGTGAGCTCCTTACATGTTCCGACCTTGCATAAGTCCATACATGAGCTATGTAATCTTCTCAAGCAGCTGAGCTTACCTTCAGGTGCTTCTGTGGCGCTGGCATTGGCCTTGGCTGAGTCTTGCATTTGCGCTTCTCCGAGGCAGCTTCGAGGTATGTAGCCAACTTGCAAGCTGTCTCTTTTGGATCTCACTAGCCAGCGATCTGTTTTTGCAGTGTCGAGAATCTCGACCAGGTCACCGGGTTTGAAAGTTATCTTCTTACCACTGTCCACATACTGTGTTGTTACGATCATTTCCCGCAGGAACTCCTAACACATACGCAAAGGCTGCGGCTGTATTTATGATAGCATGTAAAGAAAAAGATTTTTAACTTGGCTTAGTGCTTCCTATTCTTTGGCAAAACGAACATAGCACAGAGCATTCGGGTTCTACAGCCACGGTAATGTATCATTGAATACTTGCCACCTAGTAATGGTAATGCCGTGCCATGGTAATGCATTCCACAGAATAGGGCTATAGTATCATTGAATACTTGCTACCTACTACTGCACTGCATAATTTAGCCATAGCAGATGGCTAGACTCTTAAGTTCCTCATAAGTAGATGCTTAAGGGAGTACTACGAGTGAACTCTGCTTTTCGAGAAGGTCAAAGTACAATAGAAAAAAGGCTATATCTAATGGGGCCTCTATGCATCACTGACCTTTCTTTTGAGTCATCGATGTACAAAGTATTTAGAATTTAATCACATATTATCTTCATGCATGTGGCTGTTACTACAAAAAGCATGTGCTCGCACACAGGCTCACACTTGCACATGCACACACTCACACACCCGTGCACACGCGCACACACACATACACACACACACACACACACACACACGCACGCACACCACAGGTGTGTGCGAGCATTTTAGCAGCATAGTCAAGCAGGCCTTTTTTCCTTTCCCTTTCCATTTCCTTTTGGTGCATGAGATAAAGCATGAAAGCCTAAGATCGGTATGGTAAAAAGCCACTTGGGCTTTGAAGGCGCTATACAAAACTCCAGTTTAACATCCACTTTGTCTTTGCAGCTCTGGAAGTTAAAAATGGCTATACGTGAATGCACGCGTACTCCAGATGACTGCTTACCGGCAAAGCCATATCCACACTGTCGGTCAGGCATGGTGTGTCTCAGGTGATACCGGAGCTAATGTTTTTATTTTTAGCTCAATATCTATCCCATTTTGCTGTTTCTTACATGCAGCCAACCATATCTGAAGCACCATATCTCTCTGTCTCTGTCTCTGCCTTTCTCTTTGGTCAACTGAGCTCTGTTAGTTTCTTTCTGACCCTCTCTGCCCATAGCACTCTAGTTCTTTGCGAGTCTGTCTCCCTACCTCTGCATGGGTCTCATTGCTTGTCAATCTCTGAATGAGTCTCTTTTTTCTATCTCTATCTGTCTTCGAGGTCCTGTCTGTCTCTCTCTTTTTTTCGTCTCTTTCTTTCCATGTCTGCACAAGTATATTTGTGTCTGTCTTGTCTTCCCTCTCTTGCTGTTTGTATTTTTCGGTCTGTCTTATTATGACAAATCTTTATTCCATGCAACCTCAAACGTACGTGGAGCCCCCGTGCAACCTGCAAGTTGCCCATCCTGTTGATACTTGCTTAGGCCATGAAGCTTACCGAACACTCTATAATAACCTAGCAACAGAATGCTCAAACCTTCCATTCGATATGTTCAGCCTGTTACGTCGCCGGACAAGCCCGGAGTTTACCCACCAGAACATTCAGTTTGTACAGCCCTCGGGCTGTTCCTATTTACGGACACACGGAGCTGCGGTTTCTTGTGCACAGGCAAGCTTTTACTGCAATGATTTGGAACAAGAAGGAGCAATGCAAGCAGAATACATCTGCGCCTACCTACCGCAGACAGCGATAACAAACAAACAGCAAAGGAAGCTACTCAGCAGCACATCGAAGCCGAAACGCAACGAAGGGAACTTTACATGCAAGCGACAAACTCTACAACAAGAAGAGACAGAAGAAGCCCGAGAGCTTTGTGGCGTCAGAGATCAACCAATGCCTCACTTACCGCTACGTCAGCAGCAGACACTCAGGCTCGGACACTCTGGCATCTTGGTTTGAATATCTCTCCCTTCCTGCTTTTGCAAGGAAGGCCACAGGAACAATGTTAATACTAATTAGCTAGCTACTAACGTTTTATTACCGAATACCTGCATTTTCTCCCTAAAATTAAACAATAGGAACGCCATATTCCACGTCTGATCTCACTTGCACTAATACTCGGCCCTTTCCACATATGGAATGATGCATGCGTGTGGGGCAATTGTATTCATGTACAAGCACTTGGTGTTCACTGGGTCAAGGTAAACTGCTCAGCAAGGAGCACGGAGCCCTCAGCAGTGATCAGAGTTTGGAGATGCTCTGCAGGGCCACCCGTGTCTTCATCGGCATCGCACTGCTATCACGTGGTATAGCTGCTTCAGCTTAGTGGCAGCACGGCACTGGCCACGTGCGGAGAGACCACCCGTTCATCAAAACCTTTCAGCGTGCTCACGGCTGCTGCTTGTGGCAAAGTGCCTGCATAATCTCTGGTATGCATTGCTCGGAGGATGCTGTGCTGCTTGGACACGTGCAACGAGCACGTGCACAACCGATTTATCCCTAGCAGCTCCCTGGTTGGCAAGACTGACACTTCACTGAACCGCACGGGTCAGTGCAGGGAAATAGCTTCTGGCTTGTAAACAAGTCAAAGCAGAGAGAGCTTCTGTCGGCGTGATCGGAATGATCAGCAGCTGTTCCTAATTAAAAATAGCAGGCAAATACACACAGGGAAGGGCCCCGAAGAAGAGACGAGGCAGGGAATGAACAGATGGTTGGCTAGTGGAAACACTATTAGCCCACGGAAAACGAAGTGACTATTTGCCGGCTGGTTTAGCTCAGTGGTTCAGGTGCTCGCCCGGTCTAACTTTTGGCTGAGGTCGTGGGCTCGAGCCCTGTGGCATATGTGAAGCATTTGAATCGAGATTAAGTTCACTTAGGACGCTATACAAATGAATATATTCATATGCAGACATAAATCCACTTGAAGCATGTTTCCCATAGTTTTTTAATAGAGACTACTGTGAGATCGAATAATAGATGACAGCACAGGGATTATCCAGCAACTTAAAAACAATCAAGTTTCAGAATTCCATCATGAGATCTACCAATACAGATTTATGAAGTGGAACTCTTGTTTTTGACCGTGGGCAGAAGCAGTCAGTATTTATTTTTTAAATTCAGATAATATGTAACTGTAGCGTATCACTTAGTAAGATACTTGAAAAGCAACTGAATCAAAAAAACTTATTTATCAAGCAACATAAGAAACTCTGCGGTTATCACTCAGCTTTCTTTGGGCAGTAAAGAATTGCCTGGGGCAGAACTTTAACTTAAGACCTGGGTCACAAAATGCAAGCACATTACCCCTAGCTTTCGACCCAGCAGCCAACGAACACTGGACTTCTAGCTTGGTTGCCATTAGAGGCAAGCTCAATACCTATTTAATCGATGTCTCACACTGAACAACTGTAGTTCTCTAAATAAAATTACTTTAAAACTCATTTTGTATGCAGACTGACGACTTGCATTCAAACCGGTGCATTTACTTTGTTGTAATTTAAAAGTGCTGTTAGAGCTACGAAAACTACTTGAGTATCTGTAAACAAGTAATTAGTCCGAATGACTCTGCCCTTCAAGGTCTGGTCCACTAACTATTGAGTGGAGTAGGATATTTGCACCGGACATTTGGCACCATAAAAAACCATACAGTACAACATGGCGACTCATGCAACGAATAAGGGTTGCAAAAATGCCGAAGCTGGTTTGGCCCGTTGTTAAGTTGCTCACCTCGACCAAGGTTAATGTGAATTTATTTGATGACGGGGTACTGGGCTAGAGATCCGTGGCATATGTGAAGTGCCTGAATAGATATTGTCCTCTTGGGGCACTATACAAGTGAATTATATATTTTTTATAATGTGCCATACCATGCCTTGGTTTCATTGCTACCAGTCTCCTTTAGGTACAGAAAAGCTCCGTGATCAGCAGACCTAAATTTGATCCTAAATTGACATATTTAAAATGCAGCTGCATCGAAAGCCTTGAAAAATGTCATAGCATTGTGTTAGATTGTCATAGGTGACGACGGTCTTTGTTTGGGGTACCTTTGCTCGTCATAAAGAGCAACGCAAGTTTTTCTGAGGCTTTAACCTCGTTATGCAAAGATTATGCTGACTAATAGCCAAGCATGCAGCCTAGGCTCACTATTTAAGACCGTGTATAGCGCCATGTCTACAAACCCAGCGATTTGGTCGCTCCATTGGTGGTGCGCTGCTAACAAACCATACAGCAGCCATGCTCAAAACCAAAAGATCTTCCAGCGACCCTAACAAGACTAATTATGTACAGCTGGTCATTTTTTCTTGGCAGCAGCACCGACGGAATATAAATCCATCTTGGATACCACCTAGGAGCCGGGAATGTGCAACTGCGCGAGCATGCTTGCGCATTCCTAGAGGAGCGTGCAAACGAATCAAATCTGACATGCAAAGTAACTTCCCGTGCCCGGTGAAAGGGAACCGCGTGAAATACTTCACTAGAGTTTTTTTTTTCTTTCAAGGCAGTCGAGATTCTGCCTGATGTCAGAAGAACACGACAGATCACGATTTCAGTGCAGCCTAGCTCTGCATGCCACATCTATCAAGCCACAGAGGTAGCCAAGACCTACCAGTTTGGGCTGTAATGAATAGAACAGCAAAATGAAAATTAGCAATAACTCGTAGATTTTTATATCACTAGCAAACACGCAGCATGATCTTGTCACTACGGGTGACTTTTTATACGACGCAATACCTCGCAAATAAACTACTGACAGGTGCACGCAGCCCATGTCGAGACAGGAAAACAAGCTTGCCGGGTTCATGAAAGAATAAAAGTCGCCAAGACTACTTCTGGTACTAGACTACAGCTGGCTGCTGCCGCGAGCGATGCCTAATCTTCTCGCCTTTGCAATGCCGCCGCAAACTGCCGCTGAGGCTGTACGACAAAAAGCAGGCGAGCGGCTACCTTGTCTGATAGAGTATCCGTGCTGCAGCTGTCCTCTTCGACCACGGCTGACAACCTTCGGTAGGACGACAGCGAATACTCACTGTCACTGCTGCTGCTGCCTTCCTCTGACAAGGCTACAACAGAGTTGTCTTTCTTCTAGAGTATGCATAAAAAGCTAGATTAAAAGTGAAGGACTCGTTGCTGAAGACAAAATTGAATCTCGTCGAGGGGAGATAAGTTTGCTCGGCACTACTCCTGGGTGGCACCGTTTGAGGGCATAGCAGCAACACGGCAACAAACATGCCCTCTGTGGCCCTTTCCATAACGTCGCAACGTCGCTTGCTACAGCTTTATCTAGACTGGCAAGAACTCTTGTAGTCGAGTCAGCCAATAACTTGCAGCTACTTTGTCTGTCGAGGCAGTAAAGAAGCAGATGCCGATGACTGACGGAAAGGGCGTGAGTGTTCTGGGCCTGGTTCTAAAAAAGTAGCTGGATGGTCTACTTCATCCTAGCAGGTATTTAAACTGACTGCACCAACAGCAGCGATTCTGCCTCATATGATACTTCCATTGTATGGCACCGTAACAATATTGCTACATGAAGCTGCTGTAGAAGGATGAGGGCTCAAGTCGCCAATGGTTGGTATGCAGGCGATAGCAGATTATGTTGTAAGCCAGCAGCAAATTGTGTTGGAACCTCTCTGATGGTTTTCTGCTCAAGTAGAAGATCACAGACCTGTGAGTGACTAGAAGACCTGTCGGTGAACTGCTGTGGTGCATTAGCTCGTACATAAAGTATGTGATGACTTTAATTTTCACGACCATTACTAGCCAGCAGTAGGTGACTCGTTTACAATCGATATGCCCATTGTCCAAAATAGAGCTCCGACTATAAACAGCTAGTTCAAACTTAAGAAAAGTTTGAAGATAACCCGAGTCCAAATGCTTGCCGGTCTAGATTCAGCTTAATCAAAATGTATCTGAAATCGTCAAATCGTCAAATCGAAATGCCGAAAATCTTATATTAAGTGCTACTATAGCATAGTATTTCTGTAGACAAGAGAGAAAAAGTACACCATGTCGGCCGTGGAAGTGAAACCACCTCTTCCCACATTAGCGAACGTCGACTGATATAAATCTTATGCTTTCAGTTGCAGATACGGGATTCTTGAACCTGCTTCCTGTTAGTAAACTGTGTCATCCTTTAATTTTCGGAATCTCAAGTCGGCCCATCTCAATAAAATTGTATTGCCGATCGCTGCAGAAACTGTTGGCCAAGCAGTTCTCTTACTTCCTTACTTATTACTCATCTTATTTCTTACTTACTTCCCCTGTACTCATACTGAAGCTCCAACTGACATTCTCAGAGTGTACGACAATAGATCCACTGTGCTGAACCCGGCCGTCCAATGAGGCAGCTAGTCAGCTAGAAGATGGCGCCAGTCTCCACATATCCAGCTGGACTTATCATGGGGGGGGTCACTTCTAATAAGGAAATCAACTTTGCAGCAGTGAAGCTCGGCAACAACGAACCAGCTCAGCTACTAGCAAAGGACACGATGCTGCTCCAGCAGCAGCAATAGAAGTAGTGCAGCGGTCAGTCAGTCACTCAGAGTCATCTCAGCGAATTGCCCGACCGGAGATGCAGATCTGGAGATCTTACGTGCAGATGGCATTCAGTGCATTCCTGTCCAGTGTGAGCACATATAGAGCTTTCCAGAGGAGGGTACATGCTGTAGACAACAACAGATGACTGGCCAGGAGAAAAGATTGCGCTAAAAATTAATAGAGCAGCTGTCTGAACTGTCTGTCTAGATCTTCGATATGCAGCTGCAGCGGCAGCTGCTACAGCCTTTGGCCCTATACAACCGAAGCTTCTGCAGCATCCTTCTTTTAATGCAAGCTTTGCACGCAAGTCTAGTAAGACGATCAAACCGCTTGCAAGAGTAGCCGAGAAGAGACACGATGCTGCCCATTCTTGTACTCACCGAAGACTTGTGTTCTCTCGCTCGTCTTCACGTGTATCATGCTAGCAGCACGAGCGGCACAATATCACTGCCTAATGTGCTGCATTGCATTTTCTGGCCTCCTGCACCCGGGCTCCACCTGAGCAATGAACGCCCACTACAGAATCTAATATGCAAAGCTCTGGTGGAAAGCTTGCCGACCCATAAATGGGCTGCATATGGCTGCGCTGTGTGTGCCACATTGTGAAGATCTCGGCGCTGCCTAATGGCTCTCGCTAAGTTTCACCAGGTCGTCGTTCTATGCCGGCCTTTGAGAACGTCGGAAAATGGCATGGCACCCTGGCTCATTAAGCCAAGCTTTGCTAGTAGACAGATATTGGTGCCGACCGACCGTAACCGCTTTGCTGCTGCCAAACATGAGCTTACCATCGGCCACTGTCAGTGTGCAGCTGCAATAGATGGCTCCGGCAGCATTCGTGGCTGTGCACGTGTACTCCCCTGCATCGGCTGTGTAGCAGCGACCAATGAGAAAGCAGTGCTCGTCGTCGGTTGAGCTGAAACTCTTCTGACCGTCCGGCTGAAGGACTCGACCCTGGTGGAACCACGTGACAGTGGGCTTCGGTGTGCCTGCAGTCGATCGAACGCTATTGGTCAACTGGACAATACGACCGGCGCAAGAAATGTATGTCCAAAGGCATGACTATGTAGCTTCTTGGCAGTTGGAAGACTGTTTATTATTTATATACTTACGCCTGGGCATATGCTGCATACCTGATAATTCATATGTCATGTCATGTGAGTTTTTGGCCATTAAATAAATGATCGTGCTCAGTAACCGATGAAATTTCCTCATGCCGTAATTGTGTTCATTCAACTTCTACACGAAGGGCTAAGTAGAAAACAATGTATTCTCCCTCAAAACAGCTTACCTTGCACACGGCAGGTAAGCGTGACACTGTCATTTTCTGTCACTTTTGTGGATTCTGGCTTTCTGATGAAAACTGGGGCAGTCTGATTGACCCTGTAAAAGCAGGCAAGCAAGCCAAGTTTTCTCTGGTATTCCTACCTCCGTCGGCAGCCATGCCCTCCGATGCTTTGGCATTTAATATAACACTAGCCCATACCTGTTAAAAATTGCATAGATCACAGAAATCTCAAGCTTTTTTCGAACTGGGGCCATAATGTCCACTGACCGAGGTAATGAGCCTGCCCTACAGATGGGCAATCTTGCATTTCTTTCTTGATCCAGCCAAATTTGTGAAAAGAAAATTGTGTGAAGCAATTTCAATGTTTTTGTTATTCTTTTATCAAATGAAATTGAAAATAATTTCTCTGCTGTTTTTCTCATTGTTTCTGTAGTGTTTAAGCAAATATTCTGTGCTGCTCTGGATCAGTTGCAGCCAAAGTTTGGTACTTAATCAGTCTTGTTAATTTCTCACTTTTAATTTTTCAAATTAATAATAATGATTATAAAAATAGATTTGAATAGCACCCTCAGAGAACTTAATTTCTTTTCAAGCAATTAGTATATGCTGCAAAGGAAGCATGCTCAAATTATTAGTGGTAGCATGCTCAATGACAAAAAGCATTAATGTAATTATTTAATTGTTAACTAAATAAATTTTGCCTAAAACATTCATATCCGTTCAACGAAATTATTATTGAACTTATAATATTCACAAATATCGAGTTTGACTTCCAGTATTCAATATTGGATACGAGTTGAATAGCATTCATTCTCATTGGTGACTTACGCTAGCAAGCAGTTAAGCAGCACTGCACTATGACTGCAGTACCAGTAAGTTAAACTGCCAACTGGCTGTCTTAGTCGGCTCATGTTTGACAGGCAAGGTGCATTTGTTTCACAAAGATACCAAAACTATTATAAATTGATTATATAAATAATTATGTAATAATAATATCAATGGGTCTTTTGCATAGCACTATAAAAGAAATTAATTTTTATCTCGCTGCTTAGAATATCTCTGCAACAGAATCTATACCCAAGGTTTAGTGACATGTATGGTGTGAAGCATGCAAAAGCTAACAGCAATAAAGCTGTGGCCGGCATCCTAAAGTAAACATGAAGAAACTCCTGCCCCCCTCCCCCCCCCCCGTTTGTAGGACCTCTGGCTGGGAACATGCACTGAGTCATGCACAGCCAAGCCTGCAGAGTACGCCTGAACAAAACAAGACAAATACACTGGGGAGAAGTGAAAGTTGACCGGAATGGATGCATCTCTAGCTGAAACTCAAAGGACACAAGATCATTGCTGGTCGCGACCGCAACCGAGAGCAAGCTCGAGACTGCCGGTGCGAGCTGATGATTCGATCACCAAAAGATTTCACTTTAGTCTGAGGTATGGTAAGATGATTAGATGCTTAGGAGCAGGAGGAATGAAACTCCACTGAATGGGCAAGGAGCACAGACATGTTGGTTGGCAGAAGCAAGTGAAGCGACAGAGCTGGCGAGCAAGCTAGAGAGAGGATCTTGAAGTCAATTCGATGCTTGATGGAAAGCAAGTGAAACTGAGATAGAATTGGTGTGGTCTGGTGTGGAAGCTGCGCCGTTGACGACAAACCAGCTAGTTTGGTGAGCTTTGCACCAGTTGCAGACGTTCAAGGGCACATACCGGGAGTACCAAATAAAGGAAATTGCAATACTCTAGACATGATTTCACTAACTTGTGGACCAGTTAGTTTAGAGCCAGTCCACCTGCCATGAGACGTGTTTTTCAAGGATGGCATTATATAATAATAATAACAATAATAACAATAAAACACTTGATAAAGCACCCTCAGAGAAGTCAATCTCTTTTTAGGTGCTTTAAATTTGCTGCAAAGGAAACACGATCGGATGGTTAGTGGCTTTTATCAAAATTATTATCTATAGCTATTATCAAAATTCCGCGCCGAAAAAACCTTTCCGATGGCACACAAGGTAAGGCGGCCTCTTTTCATGACCTTGGGACCGAGGTCGTGGGTTCGAATTCTAAGGTGAGCGACCCTATATTGCTGCTGCAAGAGTTGGTGATAGCCGTAAAGGCTCTTTGTCGCTATACAAAAGAGACTGTTAATCAGCTAGTATTTTTTATTTTTCTATTACAATTCAGACGATACTCTTTCTTATTAGCAAAATGAAACATAAATTGTTAGTTTAGATGATAAATATACAAAATAAAAAATATTACAAAATTAATAGACCTTGGTATGGGCTTACTTTTGGACGTATTTTGAAGAATAATTTGGAATCAGGATTCTCGACTGAAACTTAATACGCCAATTACTAACGGACCTGCTTCGATCCAAGAACTCAAGAATAGCACATGCCGTTGGGGCTACATGCAGCTTTCTGAACATTGCTTCATGCATGGGCACTGCTACTTTTCAAATGAAAGTTGCATGGGATGTCGTGACGCCAGTCGGAAGTGAGTTTCAGGCTTTGGGAGCATATAAACTAAAAGTGCGGTCTCCAAACGATTTGAGGTTATTTAGAGGGATAAGTAAACGATTAGATTAAAACAAGCAGGTGGTACGGTGCTTAGCCTATTGGGAGAGTAGATCTGATAGGTAGGCTGGATCCAAAGAGTGAAGGGACCTAAAAGTGAGTGACAGAACCTTGAAATCGATGCGCTGCTTGACTAGAAGCCAGTGCAGTTTGGCGAGAAGTGGTGCGATGTGGCAACTGCGACACTCACGACATACATGACTAGGTTCAAAGTTTTTCACCAGCTGTAAGCGCCTGGCTGAATCTGCCGTAATTTTCGTGTGCAGTTATTACATACGTAAAAGAAAAAGCCACGTAGCTAGCTCTTTCATGGCAGGGGTAGCGTACTATCCGTATCATTTCCGCTCGAACTGCTTTTGCTATGCTTATCTTCCCACACAATGGGAAATGAGTGCCTCCGATCTTAGCAAGAGGAGTTGCTCTTACTGGATGCACAAATTCAGGCAAACAGAAACGATGCATTGTTAACACCATGCGATAATAGCAAGAGCACTAACACTTATATTCCCATTTATGAAACACCCTAACCGTTAAATATGTTTCTAAGCACTTTGCATTTGCTGTAAAAGAAGAATAACTCATTATAGATTATTTAAAATGCACAATTTCAGCTCAGCTAATCATATAAAGGATAATTCTCAGTGAAGGTGAGAATGCTGCAAGGAACAGTTTTGCTTTTTAATGTCTAGTTGAGCTAAAAATATGCTCTGCGAAACTTCTGGTAACGACTACATACTCCACAGCATCGCTTAAAGTGCGTATTCTCGATATAATAGAATTCGGCCGATTCATGTTTAAGTAAATCAACTTGAAAGTTCAACCCGATCACTTGTTACCCCCACCCACTTGAGTATTTAAACAAAAAACGTTGCTGTTCCAGAATGAGGGTGCAAGAGATCAGTGGGTTTGAATTTTATGGAGTCGATTTTCTGGAGAACCTGGACGCAGAATGCTGTGAAATTAAGAAGAAAGTCTTAAAACACAACGCTTCTGTTATATGCATCATTATAAAAGATTTCCAAAAATTATCTTAAGAAAATCATTGAATTGTATTGAATCAGAGCTTTTCTTGTCCTATTCTGTGACCTGCTTTGTCTATGGGCTGAATGGTTGTATTTACTTCTCGACAGTGGGACACCACCAATCATTTATCAGTGGAAAACACGGGGTAGATTATCTTTTATTGAATAACCGTGCTGTCAGTTATATTTAGATCTAACTAAATAGGTTGATAGTAATAATAATACACTTTTATGGGGCTCTTAAAGAACCAAATGTCTTTGCTGGTTCTTCATAGGTAGAGATGTAAGCATTTCAACAGGTATATTCCTGTGTGCATGGTATGCTTACCTATGCAAAATTCAGCGCATTTTACTAGCCAGAGGCCCTACAAATCGGTGGCTTCGAGTGTCTTCTTGTGTGCTTGTGCGTGCTTGTCTAAGCCTTATACTTATGCTTGCGTACTTTTGCTTGTTTGTCTACGCCTGACACCATAAATATCAGTAACTCTTGATTATTGTTTTTCTTCCAGTTGCAAAGTACCTGGAGAGAGATTTAGTTCTTTTTAAGAGCAAAAACGTCTTATCATTATTATTCTTTTTAGGGGCAATAAAATGTACACTTCAGCAGACAAAAGCAGATGATAGACGATTTACATTAGCGATGAATTTAAATGTGGCACGTACATATTTCTAATTTGTTTTAGATATATTGAAGTCAGGGGATATCGCGATGTCACTTGGTATTGAGATGAAGGCTTCAGGTGCATAAGAGCTGAAGTAGTATACAGCACCAATATATACAGGCATAGATATGCATAAGACAGAACTTACATGGACATGTGTGTGTGTGTGTGTGTGTGTGTGTGTGTGTTGGCGTGTGTGTTGGTGGTGTGTGTGCGTGGGTGGGTGGGTGTGTTTATTAAATATGCAGGTTTATTCTCAGACATAGGGAAAAGGGCCAAGGAGCCCCAGTACCCCTACATGCATTATATACTTATATATGCTCCGTTGAAGTGAAGTACCTTCTGTATGCTTGTGTGTTCAGAAACAATGAGCCTTGAGACCAAGAGCAAGAGGGATATGCTTTGGTATATATATGGTATATCGTATTTGGTATATCGTATGCCTCAGTGTACTTATCTTCTTTTGTTTGCATGTACTTTGAATGTCTGACTGTGCATGATTCAGTGCATGTTACTAACCATGGTTTCTATTAACCAGCCATCTTTGGTGTCTTCTTGTACTTGTGTACTTTTGCATGCTTGTCTACCTGTGATACTTGGCTGTTTTGGATGCTTGTTCTAGCATGATAACTTGCTTATTATTCTTGCTTATTACTTTTCTTGCAGTAAGTTGTAAAGCACCTGGTTAGAGATCCGGTTCTCTTTAGGTTCTATGCAAGACATTTACTGTTATTCTTACTATTATTATTATTATTATATTTATTTGGGGAGATTAATACACACATATAGTGAGCAGAGGCAAACGGACATACTGAGAGCAAGACAACTTGGAACCAAAACAGTCAGATAGATATTAGATGGATAACTTGCTTGGTTGATGGAGAGAACAGAAAAAGAGAGAGGGAGGGAGAAAGAGAGAGCATATAGAGGCATGACTGTATAAATTCATCTCCTGAAAATATTTGCCAACCGTCAGGTAGTCAAGGAGTTAATTAAATTTCTCAGCTTTAGCCGATGGCACCTCAGCCGCCGAGCATATTAGAAGCATTAAGTCCCTGACACAGGCTAACCGAAGGCATTTTGAGCAGAGTTCAGTATGGTCGTGCTTTAATGCACATTATAACATTGTCAGACACCCTAAGATGATATGACTGCAGTTTACCCCATTCTCATATTAGGCAGGTACAGTTCATTTCTAGTCTTGAGTGTTAGGTGCATCTTATGTCATCTGTTTATTGACTTTTTTGTTAGCTCCCACATAACTGCTTTAATGAAGCCTTTAACTAAAGCATCAACGTAGACAACCACATCAGCTCCACAGTCAATTCTGCCTACTTTCAGCTACATAACATTGCTACAATTCGGGCTTGTTTAGACAGGGACACCACATCTAAATTGATTCATGCATTTGTGACATCCCGTCTTGACTTCTGTAACTCACAGCTTGCTGGTCTATCGGCCTGTGCAATCAGGCGCTTACAGCTGGTGCAAAATTCTGCAGCTAGGCTTGTCTGTCGTGTGCATCACAGTTGCCCCATCACACCACTTCTCGCCAACCTGGCTTCCAGTCAAGCAATGCATCGACTTCAAGGTTTTATTAATCACTCGCTTTTAGGTCCCTTCATTTTTGGCTCCAGCCTACCTATCGGATCTTCTCCCCCACCAGGCTAAGCATGGTACCACCTGCTTTTCGGAATCTAATCGTTTACCTATACCTCGTAAAACCTTAAATCCGTTGGAAACAGTGCCTTTAGTGCGTATGTTCCTAAAGCCTGAATCTCACTTCCTACTTGCGTCACAACATCTCCTGACTTGACCACATTTAAAAAGAAATTGAAAAAGCATCTATTTATCACAGCATTTAGTGGGTCCTTGTGATTCGTCCTTTATGTGCTTATATGTGCTGACACTGTGCATGCTGCCATTACCCAAACTTGCATGCTGACCCTGTGCATGTCACCCCCTGTGTTATTCTTGTTGTTTAATCAGCATGCTACTACTAACCATTCAATCGTGCTTCCTTTGCAGCAAATGTAAAGTGCCTGGAAAGACATTGGGTTCTCTGAGGGTGCTATATCAAATGAATTATTATTATTTTATAGAAGTAATATAGATGCTTATAAATCTGCTGCTACTTTCCTGCAAAGATCTTTGCCTGAAAACGTGGTACTTGGTGACTAATGGCCGTTGACATATAACTAAAGTGTTTATTTCGACTGATTGGTTCACAGGGGACCAACAAATTATTCAAAATGGTGTATTCGGTCCTTTGCTTAATACGTGTGACTACAGCACACAGGCGCATCTTGGAAACACATCAAACTCTTTATTTTTTTGAGCCCCCCACCATGCAGCGATCGTAGACTCTCGGACCCCGCTCGGCTACCTCAGCATTGCAGTCATACTCACTTAATGTCAGCATCGACAGGAGCCCCTTCCGTAGACGACTGCAATGTCAGAGGTCGTCGCCTACTGCTTGGACTTGCTTCCACTGCCTGCATGGCCAAAATATTCTCGTTTGTGTACGGTATAAAGATAATCTACCAAACTTCTACAGAACAGGTGTCGACACAGAAGCACTTATAGAGATGCACGTGCTGCTTCTCCCTGATTGCCAAGCCCAGTGGTGGCAGCACGTTTTTACTCACGCTGGCTGCTGACTTTTGGAACACCTCCTGGACGACTTTCATTTTCACGGTACCTTCTGATGCTGCTGCTGTTGAGGCTGCCGTCGGTGATTGGTCGGCACTTTGAGGAACAGCTGTCGATGCCGATCGCTTGGGCTCGGCAGCTAAAAATTGACATAGATATTGATGATGCCGGTTAGTTTCACGTGTGCGAGAGTACAGTTCATATAGTCAGCTGCCTTGGATCAAGCATCTAACGTGGCAGCATGCTGCCGCTTGATTTCGATCTATATTTTTGAATGCCTAGAAATAGACTACGCTCTCTGAGGGCACTAAACCAATAAATTGGGTCAACACTATCAATCATCGCCTGCTAACGAGGCCAACCAAATAGGGCCTGCACATGGTGAACTGCCAAACGTTATGATCTATTTAAATTTATGGCCGGGTTACCAACGGATGCACCATTTTTAGCAGAGCCCCCACTGGCTTTTTTCTGAATTGAGAAAGTATAGTCTCCTCAGGTTTGTAGGTACAAAGGTGTGCGAGACCTCCAGCTAATGGTGGAGAATTACCAAGTATTACAGTTTGGGGCTTCACATTTTGTATATCGCTCATAGTAGAGAGTGCTTACCGGCGGTTTGTCCATTTGCGTCATCGTGCTATTGTGTTCGGCATAAGGAGAGTAGGAAAAACCTTCTGTGATTTGAACCAAAAACAGACCCTGCAATTGGAATTTAGGATCATTCCACTACATTATCCCTGAGGAAAGCGATTATCCGGAAAGGCTCCTTCTCATTTACATTTACTTGTTCTCCACAAGTGGGCAAACAATACCATGCCAACTTTTTCTCCCCAAGGTTACCATTCTAGAGCAGAAGATGCAGCCTAAAAGTTTCTGTAGATGCGCTGCTGCTGGCCAGCAAATGCAGCAGTTTTTTTAATTTCAATATCGCCATACAAGCCTTAGTGCACTAAGGCTTGTATGGCGATATTGAAACTCTGCACGGTGGTACTGGTATCTTGATTAGTGGCCACTTGACGCACCATTATGCTCATACAATTGAGAGAAAATAGAAAAGTGAGATATATTTCTCCGTATCATGCAGCAGCAAAAAATTCCAACATCAAGGCAGAGCAGTGCACGTGGAGGTGTGGAATAGCAAATGCGAGGCTCTGGCTGTACGTTTGTGGTCACTGTGAGGCAGAAAGATTTAATTCTACATGCTAATGTGCTAAAGGGATGCTATGCCCAGTGCCTAGGAATTCGCTGCTAATAACGCTAGCCTGTTGCAGGAAACCACGCGCCATTAACAGGCTTGCGTGACATAAACGGCACACTCACAACTTCCATCGTTGTTTCCATCCAACAAATAAGGATATGCCTCTACAGATTTCACGGACCTTGCGCAGGCAACCAATAATAGGAAGATATACGGGTGTGTCTAGCAGAAAGTCTCACCAGACGCCTCTTTAGACATATCTCTTATGCTATGCTTATATTGGTGAAGGTTGTTCAACCTGTGCCTCTTAACAACTATCGCATTCCAAAGACACATTTGAGCCCGAGAACTATGCAAAGCACTCCCATGTATGGCCAGCTGTATAGCAGGCTGTGTTCCGTTGTGCTGCACTTACTTTGGAAGATACACACTTTGCAACCTACCCAGTTGTGCACTGTTCGATATTCACTACATAGAATTTAATTTGCAGCCGACCATTCTCACACTTCCCTTCTGAGCCCTCATAGACTGAAGCTCTCTTACCTCAGTGAGCAGCGCCACCATCTCAGCCTCCTTGCATCCTGCAAAGGATTTCCTTAGAATAACAGTTTAAATTGCCTTTTCTTTAATGTGAAAACTGTTGTGTGGCACTTCATGCTCAGCCACATTCTGCTGTCAATCGTTCGTTACCTACTTCTGCAACTGCTTTCTTTCCGAATGCCTTACCGGTGGGTGCTGCACGTAGAATTAGATCTGTCGCTCTTTGAAACCGAATAATAGGATGCGTGTTTATTGTTAGATTCGCAATGGATAGATGCTTTGCTTTCGTTTTGCTTGCCATCTCCAGTCGATGTCCAAGCAACCACCAAGCAGGTAGACGGTCTACATGTACGTGCTTAACTAATTGGCCGTGGGTCTTGGCCTATTTATAAGGTGCTGGCACTTCACGATCCAGGTCGTGCGCAGTCCTGTGATTGTGAGTCTCGTGGCAGGCAATTCTTGATTGCCCACTGCAAGCAAGAGTCATATTAGCTACGGCTCTTCCGCCTGCAATATAAATGAGGCTTCTAAACAAGCCAACCTTTGCTTTACTTTTACTTCACTGCTAGACCAGTGTATTTACCAATCGGTGCTGACTTCGGGCATTGTGAGATTATCCAACGTCATGAATCAAGCATGATATAACTCACCATTCAATTGCGTTTCCCTTTGCAGCAAATGTAAAGCACCTAGAAAGAGATTGAGTTCTCTGAGGACGCTTTATCAAGTGCATTATTATTATTATGAAGTGGATGAAAAGGTGCGATTTATATACGAGAAGTGAAGGGGAACACGTATTACAGATTCTATTCCATGTTTACTGCCAATGAGTACCTGAGACAGTGAGTCGACCTGAAGCATAGTGAGAAAACATAGTGGTTAACCCAGATACTAGCCATTCAGGGCAGGCTTAATTTTCTTTCTCTTGGTAAGTACTCTAGCCCCGTGTATGCCAAAAATCTCTTAAATCAATCGAATTAACCTCAACCTACCTATTAGCACTAAGTAGTGAGCAGCATATGCCCTAGCAGCAGCAAACTGTGTACTAGTTTGGCCAAGCTGATGTTCGCTTAAAGTGCAGTTATCCCTTCTTAGAGACTTCCCTAGTCACAGCAGATTGAGGCAAAGCCACTGTATTTACTATTGGCCGCGCCAATATATGAATGAGCATACATTTTGCACATAACTAGTCAACGAGTAAGGCTGTGGGAAGAAAAATCAGGAAGCACTAAGACATGTGCTGACTCGATGATATCCGTGTTATGGGGTTTTTGTGTCATTACAAGTGTTACCTGCTCTCTCAGACTCTTATATATATTATGTATATGTATGTGTATATATTCATTTATTTGTATGTATATATATATATATATATATACCGTTTATTTTTTTGCTCTGGCTCGCAATTCTTCCAAGTGTACTTATAAATTATAATAATAGTCATTTATAATTATAATAATACCCTTGACGTAGTGCCGTCTGAGAACTCGATCTCTTTCTAGACGCTTCACGTTTGCTGCAAAGGAAGTACGATCGAATGGTTAGTGAAAGCATACTAAATAAACAACAAGAATAACACGGTTACGGGTGACATGCACAGGGTCAGCATGCAAGTATGGTTAGTATGCAGAGTCAACATGCATAAGCACCTAAAGATCGAATCACAGGGACCCACTAAATGCTCACATAAATAGATGCTCTTTAGGTCCTTTTTAAATGTGGAAAATTCATGAGATGTCGTGATGCATGCAAGCAAGTTGGGAGTGAGTTCTAAACTAAAGGCACGGTCGACCCTAGTGACCTTGCTGGGCTCACCCTTGTGCATCGACCGTGGGATTGAACTAACATTTTCTGTCTGGCAGATTTCTCCCTCCCTCCCTCTCTTTCTCTCACACACTCATACACACACACACCCTCGAGCGCACACATACTAGCGTCAGCACAGTGATACCGGCTCGGTCTCCTGGATGCACGCTCTGCCTGCCTCTAGGCAGTTAGGCGTTTCTAGTGCCTGATGTAATTAGCAGGGGCAGGAGGAGCAATGGCCTTCGGCTGGAACTCATCAGACCTCGCAACGAGAAAACTGGTTGGGCCTGTTAGCCCTGTGATCTCTATCTTGCTGCTTTCATTCGGAGAGAGAACGAGCCAGGAGAAGAGGCGGAGACAAATAAGCCGACAGTACGATTGTGATAGCGACACATACGTGAGAGTAAAAGATTAGATGATTCAACGGCCTCATTTATATAGAGACCCTGTGCATGTCACCCCTAACCATGTTATTCTTGTTGTTTATCAAGCATGATATTACTCACCATTCAATTGCATTTCCTTTTGCAGCAAATGTAAAGCGCCTAGAAAGAGATTGAGTTCTTTGGGGGTGCTTTATCAAGTGCATTATTATTATTATTATTATTATATCGGCAGAAAAGCTTTAATAGCTATCACCACTACTTGCAGTGGGCAATAGAGGATCGCCCACTGCAGGACTCGAACCCCGATCTGGGTCGTAAAGAGAGAGAATGGACGAGAAGAGACAGAGAGAGGAAACTTCAGAGGCAGACAGAGGACAGACAAAAAAACGAATAGCTGAATAATGAACAGGACACACACACACACACACACACACACACACACACACGTGAGGACACGTGCGAACGCAAATGCAAAAGAAAAGGGGTGGGAGACCAGTGGAGAAAGACAGATAGATAGGAAAAGAAGCAAGGTAGAAGCAAATCATGCTTCTACCGGACATTCAGCTGCAGGCTTGTCTGCCAGAGTATAGTCAGTACATCAAAACTCTTGCATTTCGTGGGCTAACTGGATGTCAGTTCATGGAAGTACTTGTGCTTGGAAAGGAATTCTGTCACCCATTTCGACTTCGCTGCTGTTATGACGAGCAGTCACTGCATAGTACAGCACGCCTTGCGTGGTGTCATTAGTCGACGATATTTTAAAAGTTTGAAGGTTTCCCTGACCTTGAAATTCTGTGATCACATAAGACGAAGTGGAAAGTAACAATTAAGTAACGTGACGATCGGACTCCATTTCCGACTGCTACAGCATTTCATGAGAAGATTTGGTCGTGTTCGATCCTAGCTGATTAAACAGCCTCTTTTTGTATAGCGACATAAGAGCCTTTACGGCTATCACCACCACTTGTAGTGACGAGAAAGAATCACCCACCGCAGGAATCGAACCCACGACCTCGGGACCAAGGTTTATTGAAAGCAACCGCCTTACCTAGTGTGCCATCACAGCTCACCATATTTCGATATTTGGTTGTGCAGTGTGTCAAACTGTGGTATTGGAAGCAATTTGAGAGAGTAACTGTCTAAGGTTGCTGCGAAACAGCTTTTGTATTAGGTTATAGGTTGATCGAGAGCACATCATATTGACACCCAATGACTGGACGAATATTGTTTTCAGGAGGCTGTGCTGAGTGCCGATGTCAAGGATATGTATTAAGTCACGATAGCCCAGAAGGTAAGGTGCTTGCTCTTCATGACCGAGGTCGTGGGTTCGAATCCTTCGGAGGGCGATCCTGTGTTGCCCACTGCAAGTAGTGTGGTGATAGGGCTCAAGGTTCTTGTGCAGCTAGACAAATGAGGCAGCTAAATCAGCTAATATTGTTTATAGTTTTTCATATGGTAGTAAGATAGCATACCGGCTTTCACAAGTTTTCTGTTGCTTCAATGCATCTAACTATTCATCGATTTAGCTCAGAAATGACCCGCAGTTCTAGAATATGAACCAGCGGCCCATGGGTGGGATACCTTCAATCACTGAGGTAGGTGGCATCGCCTGACCTAATGGTGGAGTTTGTGTGCCTCACCGATCCTTAGCACTTCAATTATTAACTCATAACGTTCATGTTAAGAAAGGGTCATCGAGCCACAGAGAGATGTGTATAATCTATGAAACAACGAGGTGCAGTGTTCATATGGCGACTGCACATACTTTGCATCAACTCTCAGCTCTGGAGAGTCCGGATTTCGATAGTCTATTGTGTGGGTCACTTGCTGTGCATGAGTCTAGTGCATCTTGTCATGGAGCCACTTCATCCTGGCTCACACCGGATAATCGGCTACGCCCCAGCATGCTGCAGGCCTGCTGCATGCTGGGATTAATGTCGGGATTGTTTTTCTACGGCAGCTCCATTTCATATGCCATAGCAGTCGATTGTCGAACTAAGCTTCTATTAGCAACAACCTCATGCATCCCTATTGGCTCAGTCAGGTGTACTTCTATGGCGGCTAAGTTGACTTATTCGCTTACCAGTTAGTTTTGCTGTGGGGCCGATGCAGCAGGCCTAGCTAATAAGCGCCGACGGCTAAAGTAGGCTGTAGTAACTGGAGGGGCAGGAGCAGAGCATGGGTAAGCCCTCTTATGCCCTTAGAAGGCAGACCGTGTGGTCTGACGTCCGTAATCCACGATTGTCGTGGCAGCAGCTTTGCCCAAATGCCTCGACAGAGCTGAGTAAACACTGAGTTCCTGTATCGCTTCCATATGCTCATGCACGCTGGAGTAGGGCAGGGCAGGTGCCGTCAGTCCTACAGTCTCGGCATTGCTGCCTCTACGTGTCTCAACCAAGCAGCTTATGGTCAATGAATTCCGGCGGTGGCAGCAGCAGCAGCTCGTCCGGCCAGTTTTGCACTAGAGCTATCAGAACGACTGCAGAGAAACTGGCAGTCACTGAGGCTGCAGGTGGAGACGGGAGATAGTGAGCCGTGAGTGGATCAGCACAGGCGAAATCGCACCGGCGCGACCCGGAGTAGCCAAGCTTGGACGAGCCCTGCAGCTGAATTCCCAATTAGGGTGCAATGTGCCAGCCTAGCTCCCAAGGTAGAGAGAGGAGCACGTGCAGCTGCTTGCTTAGTTGCCTGCTTAGTGACAAAAGTTATACAGCATTCCTTCCTGCACTGCCACTGCCACTGATGCTTTACGGTCGTTGAGTATTTATAAATTAAAATTGCTGCTTACACTGTCGCATTCCTTCCGGTGCGTCAATAGTACGAGAAAAAGTGCCGACACTTATGAGTACCTAAGAAGCTTCGGGAAAAACTCGTCGGACAGGTCCGTGAAAACCCTGAGGTGTGGCCTAGAGGTGGTCTGA
>WPIO01000024.1:1557500-1577500 GCA_009760855.2 Cristatella mucedo
TAGCAAAGTTACAGTGCATATAGCTTTTTATAGCAAAATATAACATGTATTCCCAAAATATTAAGTCTGAATGGGCAGATTGAGGTATAGAAAAACAAAAAAATGTACACCGTTCAGGGAACAGGGCATCCAAGATGCAGTTGCTAACCGATGCTGCCCAACTGTCCATTGGATCAGAAAATCAGGTTTGGTTGGCCACATAACCAGGCGATGGGCTGGGGTGGCTGCATACAGCGGGTCTGATAGCTGTCTAGTCACTAGTAGACGGTACTCATTCTAGCTGGCCAACTGCTACCTCCAAGACGAAAAATCCCAATCTACGTTTCCTTAGCTAATCCAAGCTGAGCTTATCCACAGCCAGCTCGAATACATGTTTGGCAGTGGATTTTAAAACTACAGTGCCACTTGCTCTGATGTCTAAAGCATCAAGTACTTGCATGGATCACAGAGCAGTGGTCTGGGGTGCATAGCAACAGCAAAACCCACCCATCCCATCCCCTCCGGGACGGCAGTTCAAGGGGCTCGGCCTCCTAGCCAGCCAAGGTGTAGGCAGGTCCCTCCCTCAACCCACCTATTTTAACCCATCTCCCAAGCAAGTGAGCTTCGCACTGGGCAGAGCAATGCAGCAGTCTTTTGGGCAAGATTTCGGGCGCTGCGCCGGCGGGTCGCTGGCTCGCTGTCTCGCTGGCTCGGGTCGGCTCGCTGCTGCATGCGGAGAGCAGCAGCGACAGCGGCGGCAGCAGCGCATGGTGCTCACCTTTCACGGTGAGATGAGCTGCAGTGAGAGCGTAGCCCTCGCAGTTTTCCGCTCGGCACTTGTAAAGCCCTGCGTCCGACAGTCGTATGTTGTCGATGTGCATCGAGACGGTGCCGTCTCGGGCTTCGTGCGAAAACTTGTACCTGGCCTCGTGGGTGATCTCCGCTTCATCCTTGAACCAGCGTATCACCGGCGGTGGGTAGCCGACGACCTGGCACTCGAATTTCCGGCTGGCCCCCACCACTGCCGCAGCCTCGTCCGCCTCCATGGCGGCGGCGGCTGCTGCTGCCGCTGCTGCTGCTGCACCAGCTGCTGCACCAGCTGCAGCGGCTGCCGCTGCAGCAACCGCTGCCGACGAGACTGTGCACGCAGCAGCACAGCCAATCGGTCGCTGCCGGATGCTGGCCCAAAGGGCTGCCGGTGGAACGGGAAGAGTAGCTGCCGGCCGGGGCTGATGAGTGGCACGCGCCGAATGGCCGACTGCTGCTTCTCGTGCACTCCTCGCTCCTGAGAGGCTCCGGGGAGGCTCCGGGGTGGAGGAGGCTTCACCGGCGGGCTGAAACGTGATATTTGTTAGCGCAATTTAGAAGATTATATCGCAGATAACGGGTGATTCTAATTATGCAGCTGCAGCAGCGAGTCTAGGAACACTATAGCCGACTGCAGTGGAGCAGTGGCAGCAGCCGTGCGAGGCTTAGGCTGCTGCTGGAATCTGCTTGCACTCGCAAGTGGTTAACAGAGCCCCTACTTGTCAGCTTTAGGAAGGCTTTAGAAAGCATTTAGAATGCACTTTCTAACGTTAACCAGTGGCATCCCTCTGTGCCCTTGTCTTTTACTTGTGCCGTTCCCGACCCTAAACCCTGTATCCTAGGCACGCTGTCCCTTGGATTCTCAGGTGCACACAAATAGATCTTTCTCCATATTTGCACTCTGTTTACACCACGGTTTGAAAGCCAGCAATAAGGAAATGCATTGCGTCTTTCAGATCAGAGCACATTTAAGAGCATTTGCAACTTGGTCTGCCGGTTTTACTGCAACGACTAGCCGTTACAGAGAACAAGATCGAGTGGCTGCAGCTGCGTGCGGTGCCGTTGCATCAAGAACCTGAGGTTGCTCGAGCAAGCAATCAGCCGGCTCCAGTGCTTCGTGTGTGTCAGCTTGACAATCACCTGGCAGAGGCCTACCCATTTAGAGTCGGACTAAGGACTTTCCCTGTGGTGCATATGCAGGGCCGGTGCGTCTGAGAACGTCAGCCGTTATCATTTTGACTGGAGCATAAGAATAATAATAATAATGCACTTGATAAAGCACCCTCAGAGAACTTAATCTCTCTCTAGGCGCTTTACATTTGCTGCAAAGGGAAATGCAATTGAATGGTGAGTAATATCATGCTTGATAAGCAAACAGAATGAATAACATGGTTAGGGGTGACATGCACAGGGTCAGCATGCAAATGTGGTTAGTGGCAGCATGCACAGTGTCAGTACGCATAAGCACGTGAAGGACGAATCACTGGGACCCACTAAATGCTGTCCTAAATAAGTGTGTTTTAAGTTCTTTTTAAATGTGGTCAAGTCAGGGGATGTTCTGACGCAGGTCGGGAGGGAGTTCCAGGCTTTGGGAGCATACGAACTAAATGCATGGTCTCCAAAGGATTTGAGGTTTGTACGAGGTATTTGTAGACTGTTGGATTCCGAAAAGCGGGTGGTAATCGAATATCGATAATCGAATATCGGTAATCGAATCGGGTAGCATCGAATTTTTCAGGCATGGCAGCTTGCACACCTTAGATTTGATGTTTAATCGGCATCGTTGTTAGGTGTTTATGACAGGCTGCTATAGTGCAGGCATCTACCTTCTCCAGAACGACTTAGCACTTGTAGCGGTGCAACGTATGTAAGCATTTGTAATTTCATCACGATATGTGACCTGGTGAGCATGAGCAGTTTTGGCAAAGCTCTTGGTCATGTGATGTACCGTGCAGATTGTGCTGCAGAATTTGTGGCACCATTTTGCAGCCAATTTTCGAAGTCTGTAGAATTAGTACAGGTACATTAACACAATGCTATGCACCTGTAAACGCAGAATTAGGCTGGACCAGATAACAGCTGAGCAGTAATCACATCAAAATAAACAAGCTGAAAAATGACCAGTGACAAAAATCTCTCTTACTCTTTAGAGCAGCTGCATGCAAGAGCTATTGATTCATTTCACTAGCATGCATTTTTTTATTTTACAGAAAAAAACACTCAGATAAGCAGCTGTCGAGGGCTCTGCATGACGTCTACGTGCTATAACGAGATGTGCCACTCGCCGTCTTTCCCTCCCTTCCTCTCTCTCTCTCTCTCTCTCTCTCTCTCTCTATATATATATATATATATATATATATATATATATATATGCAATGTAATGTATCTCCGTCTGTAACTCCACAAAGCCATAAAGACTCTGTTGGGCAGGAGAGTTTTGAATAGCCCACTCATAGCCCAAGCGGCTTTCGGTGAGCATTCGCAAGCCAACAGACTTCGTCTCACGCAACAAAGAGAAAGTGGGAAGTATAGCAGAGTCGGGAGAGCAGTTGAGGTAGTGAGTAGCATGGAAGTAGCAGCTCAGGACCTCTGAAAAGGATGAGCCATAGTCGGCAGCAGGAGAGTAGTTGTCGTTGCATAAGAATTGTGGAAGCGAGTTCCACAGTCTAGGACCTGCAGAGCTAAAGCTTCTGTCGCCAATTGTCTTTAAGCAGAGAATGGAGCAGCGACTCTCTCTTTCTTTCTCTCTCTCTCTCTCTCTCTCTCTCTCTCTCTCTCTCTCTCTCTCTTTCTATCTATCTATCTCTCTCTCCTCTCTATCGGTTTCTCTGGCACCATCGCATCATGTCTCCTTTGTCCTCTCTCTCTCCTACCCATTCTCATCGCTTTCTTTTTCTATTTCCCTTTCCATCCCCTTGCTTGCTCACACACACACACACACACACACACACACACACACACACACACACACACACACACACACACACACACACACACACACACACACACACACACAAAGCACACACACACACTCTCTCTCTCACTCTCTCTCTCTCTCTCTCTCTCTCTCTCTCTCTCTCTCTCTCTTTCTCTCTCTCTCTCTCTCACTCTATCTCTCCCTCCCTCCCTTTCTCCATCTCTCTCTCTGCTCGTTATTCTATGACCTGTGCATCTGCTTCATGCTTCCCAAGAAGTTTTGAAAGTCATTAGTTCCTTCGATGCAGTTCATAGGCAATATATATATATATATATATATATATATATATATATATGTGTGTGTGTGTGTGTGTGTGTGTGTGTGTGTGTGTGTGTGTGTGTGTGTGTGTGTGTGTGTGTGTGTGTGTGTGTGTGTGTGTGTATCGCATTTCTTAGACTCCAGCTAACCAAGCTAAATAAGTCAGACACTGGACAATCAATGAAATACACTGGTATAACAAACTATGGAAGACCAACGCCTGGCTGTAGCTAGCAGCCTTAGAGCAGGTGCCTGTGGTTAGCATATCATGCTGACGCCAGCCCACACACAGCTTCTGCAAAGCTTGGAGCGCTGCTACATGCATTTTGGACTTAGGTCGCGATCCCGTGCAGCTCTCTAAACGTACCTAGACCAGAGATGTAGGCGCCAGATGTGCTGGCCGTGCCCCAGCAGCAGCCGGCAGCTCTTTAGCGGCTAGCGACTGGGCTGACGCTGCCGCTACTGCCGGTGGCCAGTTCTTTTTCCTCCGAGGCAGGCGTCCGAGGCAGGCGTCCGTGGCCCAGCGCCTGAGCTCTCGAGTATCTTCCAAACACGGCTTAGCCCAAGCGCTAGCAAACTGCCTGTTGTGTAAACCACACCCAGCCTCGGCGCTGCTTGACAATAGCTCCTCTAACCAGCTGGAGAGAATGAAGCGAGAGCGAGGCTCGGGCCAGGAGCAGCAGAGGGCCGGCTTACTGACAGCCAGCTGCAGGATAGCAGCGCCCCGGCCGGCGAGATAGCGGCTGAAGACAGTCGACGAATCAGCAGGAAGCACAGTCCAACAAATCAGCAGAAGGCACAGTCCAAGTCGCTCCTCCTCTTTGGACACGTCAGATGAACACACGCCACTCCAATATTGTTGCAGCATATCCCTTGTTTCGAAAAGAATCCAGATGCAGTAAACCCTCGATAGGAAACTCGTGGAACCATACGCTTTTAGCAGTACCGTTGATTCTGAGTCACTCACATGCGAGTACGCATGCATCTTTGGATGTCCCAGAGTCAAGCTCGTGTCAACTTACGCACCTTTATGTGCACAAGGACGCCAAGCACTAGCAAGGTCAATCAATCTGCATGCCTAAATGTGCACATGTAGCTCACGTATGCAGTTGGCATGCTCGAGGGGAAAGGCTGGAGAGAGAGAGAGAGAGAGAGAGAGAGAGAGAGAGTATAAGTCTCTGTAGCATGTAACTGCATCACCTATGCTTTCTGATGACAGCATAACTGACAATGCGAAATGAGTTACTATGGCTACCAGCAAGCCCATATTTTTAATGGATTCTTCTGTCACAACAAATGACAAATGTCTCACAATCAGTAAGCATAAGGAAGGCTAACTAAAAGACCAAATCCTGCGTGTTAGGTACAACCATGGTGTAGGAACTTTTCTTCAGGCGAAAAACCTTGCAGCTCTTGCATACTATAGCAGTGACATGTCTCATGCTATCCCTGGCAAAACTCTGCGATCTTCAAGTGGGCCGATGCTCTGTAAAATAGAAAAACTTAATTCACTTCATGGCACGCTAAGAGAACTTGATATCTTGATTCAGACACTTCACGTATGCCACAGGGCTTGAGCCACGACCTCGGTCATCATATACATTCACCTTGACCTCGGTCGTCAAGGGCAAGCACCATAACCACTGGCCAAACCAGCTCGGCTCTTTCTGCAGCATCTCTAGGATCCAATGTAGGCTCTCATCCCTACTGTACGCCACTCCTTCAGTGGCTCACTCGAGCTCGTGATAAACCACCTTGTATGCTCTCATTTCAGGGTAGTAATATTATAAGCTGGTTTAGCAGTCTCATTTATCTAGCAGCAGAACAGCCTTAACGGCTGTCACCACCGCTTGCAGGTGGCAATAAAATAGGATCGCTCACCGCAAGATTCAGACCCACGACCTCGTTCATGGAGAGCAAGCATTCAGCAGCCACCCATATTCATCATCAGAGATCGGGTACAAGTTTCAATGCGGCTTAATAACTTCCAGTGGTAGTTTTGTGAAAGTTTATGGTCTTTATTAAGAAGAGGGCTCTCATAGAAAATCCCATATGCAACCGCTGGCAAGAAATAATTTCTCTGTACAAGAAAAATAAAAACTCGCCTAGAATCATTACTAAAGTAGAAAGTTTAATTCTCGTCACTGTACTTTTCCATTATTATGTATACGTGTGTATGTATTATGTATGTCGGTACGCATTATGGTAGTATTTCCATATGTATCTCAGTCTATCTCTCCACAACGCTGCACAGATTAAGTGGGTATTATTCGGGAGAGTTTTGTCTAGCATAGTCCAACCCTGAGCGGCTTTTAGTGGTATGCATTCGGCAGCCAACAGACTTCATTTCAAGCAACAGGGAACAAAGAAAAAGTGCGAACCATAGTTGAGCCACTAGGGCAGCCGAGTAAGTGAATGGTATCAAAGTAGTGGCCCAGGATTGCTGGAAAGAAATTGCCACACTCAGCAGAGGGAAATATGTCATTGCATGACAGTTTTGGATGGGATTTCCACAGTCTAGCAGCTGCAGAGAATAAGAACTTTAAATGAATAATTGAACAGCTAATCTATTTTCCTGAGATGACCTGAAACTGCTGCAGAAGTTCAGATAGTTATTAGTGACGTAATCCATGGTAGCATTTTTGGGCAGAATAGGAATTTCGCTCTGTTTGCATTGACCAACCAGGAGCCGATACAAGTATGAAAATCTCTCGCATTTATTAACGAACTTTGCAGCCACATTCAAAGCCAACTGTGCTGACGATGTAGCTTCTTTCGTTGGCCTTACCAATGCTGAATTACTGTTTTCCAGTCTAGATAGGACTGGAAACCTAGTGTGGTCTTTAGCCAGTCACTATTATGAGTGGTCCGAAATCTGGACAGGCATCCAACATGATGACTAGCTGTGCAGCTGGTGGTCTCGATAAAATTTGTAAATGTCAAGAAGTCATCACATGCAAAACCTAAATTGCGAGCGACGGTCGCACTGCGGCACTCTTAATTAGGAGAGCATAGTCATTTATTTCAGCCAAACGTTTAGGGTTTTTGTAAGTAGATGCATAAATAAATTAACCAACTTCTAGAATTGAATGTCTGCAAAGAGTTCAGTTAATACCAATAATAGTAATATAATTCACTTTTATATCACCCTAAGAGAACATAATCTCTATTAAAGCATTTCACATAAGCCTCGGTGCTCGAGCCCATGTCAACGGTCAGAAAGACATTAATTAACCTTGACATTGATCGAGGCGAAGACCTTAACTACTGGGCTAACTGCCACACTGTCAATTGCCGGGGCTGCTTGTAACGGCTTGAAAGACTCACAAATACAGCTGGATGTCTTTGGTATAGAAGCGGCAACCGATTGTATCAGCTTGAATTAGTTTTACCGGGAAGCGCTGTATAATGGAAAACCGCAAAGAATCGAAAGCAGACCCTTGCAGAGTTTCACGGGTGATAGGTCTAATGGACTACTCTTCCAACCCACGCATGATACGAGCTGTACGGACACGGTCGGGCTAGTTCATTCGAACTGCGCCAGAGCCTGATGAACCAGACTCGCTGCATATCAAAGTCGTTCAATTCGCACCTTGCGATCAAGAGTGTCTAATGCTACCCATGTATAGAGGGAAACTAAGGCAGTGAGGGTGACCATTATCATAGCTACCTAGAATGTCATTGATCATCCCGAGGAGAGCGGTTTTAGTTGAATGGTGCCGCTTGAAACCGTCATTTTCCTTCGAAATTGTTGTCTGTCCGAAACCGTAAAAAGTACGAGGGCAGCATGTAGAGCTTAAAAGAGCAAAATGGCAATCAGTTGTTCTGTTAAAAGCAAAAGGCAGTTGTGAACAACAAAGACTTTAATTCAATACGATATTTTCGGAAATTCCTGGAAAGCAGATGCTAAATATTTCTGCAATCCTCTATAGAAGCGATGGCCCGTAATACTTGCAGCTTTTACAAATGGAAGCTCCTTGTTAACCGTTGCCTGCTTAAGTGACCGCTCCATATTTTTTGCTAATTGTACAGACGACAGATTTACGTTACTTGCTGAACGCACAGGTGACGAATCCGGAATACTCGATGATTTCGCATATTACAGAGCAGCATTACCTGCTGATTGTGCAGACGACATCTCCACCAGCTTATTAAATGGGTGACTGCTCCACATTACTCCCCCGATTGAGCAAGTGACACCTCCACATTACTCGCTGACTGCACAGTTGACACTCCAGTATTACTCGGTTCTTGCATTGGGTGACAATCTCCATATTACCTAAAGATGTTAGATGGGACTGCTCCAAATTACTCGAAGATTGCTCTCACGACACCGCCATATTGGTTGATGATTGGGCAGATGCTACGTTTTATTCAATGCCTTCATATTGTGAGAGCAGCTCTCATTAAGCCGCAGTAAACTTGTAAATCATACATTGAATTTCTATACAATAAAAGTAAGCACGGCTACAATCTAGTACTCGAAACATAAACTGCCATTGGATAAAAATATTAGGTCATTTAATAGCACCCTAAGATAACGTAATCTCTATCCGGTGCTTTACAACTCTCTGAAAGAGAATCAATACTCAAGGGAAAGTGCATGCAAAATATCTAGCATGCAAAAAGCAAAGAATTCTCTCATATTCCAGATTGCTGAAGCTATTACGACGAATAGTACAACTATACTGTCATCACCTGGAACTATGTTAACTGAACCAATCTAGAGAGTTTGGACTTCCAACTTTCGATTCCATAACTACTTGGTGAGTCTTAACGGTGCTGAGCTTCAAGGCGTTAGCAGCCATCAAAGTGCGAATGCCGCCAATGCATGCAGCAGTGGAACTGCGTGAGTCGTATGAGGAGCGAGGCTTCCATGAGTCGAGGGATTGGTAGAGCGTCGTCGGCGTAGAAACGACAGCCCAGATTGTGTTTTGAGAAGATGACTCCGACGGATGATCGACGGCCGTTTGCTTGCACAGCCTAACATCTCTCACTGAGTGTGCACCTATCCGAGTTTAGAGCTTTGCCGACGATACCTAGGCGTGTGGAAAGGCGCTCCATGAGACGCAGTTTGTATCCAGCGGTGTCTTGACTTACTGGTTTAATTCATTATCTATGGCGGAGCTCGTAACTCCAATTACTCGCATGCCAAATCAATTTTTCCTGTTGAGATGCCACTAATCCGTTCCGAACCCCAAAAACACAACGATTGTTATCACAAGGGATTAAATTTAAAATGACTTATGAATAGCTAATATTTTATTTTTAAAAAAACAATACAATCGAATGTACTGAAATACAATGGTTTTTATTAAGTATGATGTACGGCATTTACCTTGGAGATGAGATGACTCGAAGATGTTAATGGATTTGGAAGAGAAAGAGGGGAATGAATAACTGATTCTTATTCGCTGATTTGTGTCCTTTTCGCCACGTTCTCCTCACTTTCGTCTGCAGAAATGTTTGATAAAAACCTGTTCAATGAAGTCTGTTTCATCCGCCCTTTCAGAATGTTTGTGAAATGAGTTAGGCAAGTGTCATTAAATAAATAGCTTCGACGCACGCCCGGTTGCATCTTTTTCATCAACTTTTTTTTGAATAGTCTGGAGCTTTCTCCCACTTTCCAAAATTTCTTTTATCTCAATTGTAGCGCTAACCTCCTCGGCGTTACCTATTTCCTGAAAAACCTCCGTGTTCGCCGGCGAAACGCTCGATTTATTGTTTTTTTCGGCTGCGTTTCCGGATATTGCTTCTTGCTGCAAGCCAACGCAAGCTGTTGGTGACACCCAATCGCTCGTCCAGGCAGCGGCGGAGCCCAAGGGCAGGGGGCATTAACCCACCCCCCCCCCAATAGCGAGGCAGCGACCTGGGCCCCCCCCCCCCACTATTCCTCTCCTATGCTCCGTCGACTGTCGCCAATGACAAAATCATATCTTACTTCCACACGATGAGAAACCGCAGAGTTCGCGTCGCATGAACGCTGCGCTTTTTCGGTGCAATTTTTCATTAGTGACGGGTCTACTCCCCCCCCCGATGTTATAATCTTGTGGATCTTACCTCAACATTAAAATGTTGCACATCCTTCCGCTCCCAGATGAAAATCCTGGCTCTGTCACTGCGTACAAATACACAAAGCTCCTGCAATGTGAAGCCTTATAGAATTTCTTGGCTCATTCAAAAAATTTCTGGAACCAGAAATTTTGAAACTTTGTAAAAGAGCTCATTCCTATCTTCAGCGCCAACCTCACCTCTCTGTGGAACAAGCAAGTGCCTCCACCAGCAAGCATGCCTGGCACGTCCTCAGCGCCGGCAGCAGACGGATCCTTTGAACATTATAATATTCCTTTGAAGATTCACAGCCTGCCTGCAATTCGAGATAGATACAGTGATTCACTTTTTAATTCGAACTATATTAATATACTAAGAACGAAACTCGTTTTTTGATCACACGCTCATTCATGTACTAGCTCTTTGAAGTGTATTGTCCGGAGTGCTTAAAACGACTATTAACCATCACTACTTCTTTAAAGATCCTTGAATCTTCCCCTCGACAAGCACGGAGGATATACATTTCACTTTATATCGTTAGATATTGTCCCTCAATTCCGCGAAGCACCTCAATGTCTACCTACATTCAAGGTGACCACGAGTGACCTCATTTATAAGTTCATGTCCCAATCACAGAAGACAACTAGTCCTCTAGACCCGATTTCCTCAGTCCTGCTTCTTAGATGCATGGATCTGCTGCTGCCATGTATAATTAACATAATAAATATGTCATTAGCCTCAGGTCATGTCACAGCATCTTCAAAAAAGGCTGTAGTCATGCCACTATTCAAGAAAGCAACACTAGACCAAGAGAGCTTGAGCAACTTCTCCTAGTTTCCCTACTGCTGTTCCTGTCGATGACGCTTGAACGAGTTATGGCAGACCAGCTAAACTCTTACATTAAAACTTCACGCCTAGCAGGTAAATTCCAGGCAAATTTTAGAGCTAACCACTCCACAGAGTAAGCATTGCTTCGGGTGAATAGCGAACTTCTTGGGAATGCCGACTTAAAGACTCTCTGGTGGTCTTCCTTGATCTTTCAGTGCGTTTATTACTATTGATCACCAAGTCCTCGTAGAGCGCCTCTTATCTCGCTTGGGCATCACTGGCATTGTGCTGCAATAGTTTAGGTCCTAGCTCAGTGGGAGACTCCAGAGTATTGATGTAAACTGACCAAGATCATCCGATGGACCACTAAAGTGTGGGTACCCTGTGCTTGATCCGCACTTGATTGGCCCCTTAATTGGCCCTTTGATTGGCCCCTCGATTGACCCCTTGATTGGCCCCTTGATTGATATCAAGGACAGGGTACCCTGTACTTGATCCGCTTCTTTTCTCATAATGTAATATATAATTCATGATATATAATTTCCCTCTAGCCGATGTTATCGAGGAGCACTATCTTGGCTTTTACTTCTATGCCGATGCCATACAACTGCACCTAAACTTTGATCCTTCCCAGCCTTCAAGCACATCAAACTCTTTTAAATTCCTTGCTGCTCCTATTGCTGACGTCTGACGTCTGATGGCGGCAAATTTACTCAAATTGAATGCGGGTAAAAACAAATTTATTAGTTACGGGAAAACCTACTTGACTCTGAAATTGGAAATAGTGGTGCTGAAAATCGTCTTTGCCAGCAGATCTCGTGTAGCTAACTTTCTGCTACGTAATATTGCAAAATTCACGCCTGCTTAGACAGAGATACCACATATCCAAGTTGGTTCTTGCATTTGTGACATCCTGTCTGGACTTCTGTAACTCACTGCTTGCTGGCCTACCGGCCTGTGCACTCAGGCACTTACAGCTGGTGCAAAACTCTGCAGCTAGGCTTGTGTGCGAGTATCGAAATTGCCACATCACATCACTTCTCGCCCACCTGCACTGGCTCCCAATCAAGCAGCGCATTGACTTCAATGTTCTGTCACTTACTGTTAGGTCCCTTCATTCTCTGGCTCCAGTCTATTTGTCAGAGCTACTCCCCATCAAGCGAAGTATCGTAAAACCGCTGCTCTGACTCGAATCCTTTAGCGATACCTCGTCAAGGCTGCGAAACAATACATTGTAGATAAAATATACTGCAATATATTAGCTACAATATATAATATGCTGATTCTTTTGACTATATCAATTTATCGTATGAGATTGGTTGACAATACCAATATATTTGGCAATATATTGTAATATATTAAGGTATTACTATTAACCTATTTTCTCTGTCACGTGATACATAATGCATAAAAATACATAAATTGACTTTCCACATTCGAAAAGATCGAATTAAAAATCAAATCCGGATCCGTAGAAATCATTTTAACCAATCCCAATTGCCAAAGTGCACAATTGTGTTGGCGCCATTTTTTGTCTCGGAGGTCGCCAACCTTGATGTCAAGTTCAAGTTCTCGTTCTACAGCCCCATCTGATAACAAGAAGGTCGGTCAGCTTTACTTTAGCAAGAATCCTGTTGGTTCTGAAGTCAATACGTGGAAATGCACTTGTGGAACTGTTCGCAAGCAAAACATGAGGCTCGGCTACACGAATCTGATAGCCCACATCGAGCAGAAGCACCCGAATTATCGAGAAATGTTTCACTTGTCGCAACAATCACATGGAGACGGCAAATTCGAAACAGAAAGTGTCATCACCGGAACTGGACAATCAGTATCTGGACAGACCACCTTGGAGCACATGCTTGATAATCGATCAGCCAATGTATTCAAATGGCTGGAATGGATCGTCATGGATGAGCTCGAATTGATCTTTTGCGAAAAAAGAGCTCACCCGAAGCAATACGAAACTGCAACCGATCTGTGTCAAAACACTCGAGAAATTTATGTTCAAGCTGGTGGAGGCGGTAGAAAAAAGATATCTGTCCAGGTCGCTGCTGCTACCACTTTCGCTCTTGTGTTTGATGGCTGGTCTGAGGATTCAACACACTTTATTGGTCATTTTACCGTATACCGGCGCAAGAAGCATGCTGCTGATCCTCAAATTCATCTGTTGGCTTTCGCACCTCTCGTTGACGAAACGACGAATTTTGCTGCCGAGAACCATGTGAATTTCATCAAATCGATACTTGAGTGGTACTCCTTGTCTCTCGACCCCCTTTTCTGTTGGATAGGGGACAACTGCTCAACCAACAAGGCAACAGCGGACCTTCTTGGTATGCCACTTCGGGTATGCCGCAGTCACCATTTTAATTTGGCTGTTGAGGCGTATATTAGCACATTCCTCGCAACTAAATCGGAGTTTATTGGAAAGCTCATGTCAAAGTTGTCAACACTCAAATAGTCAGGTTGATTTCGCTTGATGACATCCCTGAGCCCAGTCAAGCTCAACGTCACCCGTTGGACAGGCGTTCCAAATATGTTTCAGCGCTTCGAAAGACTCCTTCCAAAACTTGACGAGGCAGACGATGAAATGGTGGACCTTGTTCCCACCGCTGGGTAGAAAAGGAATATCCGGGATCACAAGCAAGCATTGGCCGATTTCAAATCTAGTGCGATATCGCTGCAGCGACGCGACATGTCTTTGAAAGAATTGGATTGCTATTCCAATTGATCGTTGACTCGTATCCAGAGTTTGCCTTCTACCACTATCTTGGAAACAATGCAGATATCATCCACAGCAAAGATTTGGAAGCGGCCATCTTCAAGATAACAAGCAAAGAAAGAGAACACTCTTACAATTCATGAAGAACGTGTTATTGAACAATTGTTGCTACCTGCAGTCCAGGACTTGGATGAAGCTGTAAATGATGATGCTCAATTTTTGTTTTGCGGAGCGAGCACTCAAGCGACAGCATGTTGAAGAGAAGAAAGCATGCAGCAAGTAAGTCCACACACGCTTCTTGCTTCCAACATCATGTGAGGTGGAGAGACTTTTCTACATGGCAAAGCGAGTATTCTGTCCTCGGCGTCGTAGTTTGCAACCCAGAACGTTGGAGGCGCTGCTTTCTTTTTAATCAAAACCAGTTACTGTGGAATTTGGCTCTTGTCGCCGTGTCAGTGAATGAAAATGACTCCGAGACAGACAGACAGAGCTGATGATAACGAAGAGAGTGAAGAAGAATTGAATGAAGAGGATTGGTCACAGTCACAGTCAACAAATTAGAATGTGTGACGTGTAAGATGCGCAATATGTTGCATTAGTGGCATAGAATATTGCAATATATTTATTTTTGAATGTCGGAGCATTGAATACAATAACAATATTATTGTGCGCAGCCTTGTGCCTCGTACGAACCTCAAAGCCGTTGGAGACCGTGCCATTAGTTTCTATGCTTCCAAAGCCTTGAATTCACTGCCGAAGCACGTCACAAGGTCCCCTGACATGATGACATTGAAAAAAAAAAGCTTAAAACTCACCTTTGTAATCCAGAATTTGATCGGTTTTTGCGATTCACCCTTCGTGTGCATCACCTGCTTACGCTATGCCTGATGCTTGCGGGTGCTACCACCAAACATTTGGTAATGCTTCATGTGCAGCATCTGTAAAATTCCTAGAGCGAGATATTCATTTCTCTGTGGGCGCTATACAAAAGTAATATTATTATACCTTAACCTCTAAATATTTATTTTGTTAACATTCAACAACGGCTTCGATGGACTAGAGCTTAAACCAGCTCGAATGTCAATGCCGACTCTGGAAGCACAACTGACTGCCTATATCGTGGCCTCGGCTTTTATGCAGCCGCGGCTTTTATACGGCCTCGGCCATATAATACTGCACAATCGGTTCCTAGTCCATGTAATTCATTGCAGGAACCGTGAATAATGAATATCAATCGTAATCTGGCGTATTTAGCTTGCCGCCATTTCCCAACTAACCATGTGGTCACGCTTCCTTTCCAGCATATGTTAGGTCCCTAGAAAGAAATTAATTTCTCTGGTGAGGCTATAAAATAACAAAAACTTGTATTTCTCCCATAATTTGCTAGGTTCTAGCGACTTGTCCCTTCAGTGCTTGTGCGTGCCTACACTGTGAATGCTGCCACTAACCTTATTTTATTTTACCTTTTATTATTCATCTCGGCTGACTTAATAGCCTCGTTCGTGCAGCAGCAGGAGAGCCTTAACAACTGTCACCAACGCTTGCAGTTGGCAATTAAGGATCGTCAACTGCAGGATTCGAACCCACGATCACGGTCGTGAAGAGCGAGCACTTTACCTCCTGGGCTATCACGCCCATACATGGCGACACTTAGCGTTTTACCATTAACCGCATTGCGTAAGTTGACACTGTGCATGTTGCCAGCAACAATACGATCTCACTTCCTTTACAGCCTACGTAAAGCGCCTAGAAAGAGATTACGTTATCTGACTGTGTTTGCCAATGTATTATCATTATTACTATTATTATTATTGCAGCCACCGTCGACGTTACAACAGACGTCGCACAAGTACGAGTATAGCAGCGCAGCCATGCCGGCGCGACCCCGCGCACGCCTGTAGGAAGTAGCTCCGCTAAGTCCCTCCTCGTCGAATAGTTCAGCTACCGTCGACTTCCGGCGTAGCTCCTCTTGGGGCGAATATTTCTCTGGCGGTTGGCGTGCCGTAAGCTGAGCGTGCGACTCACTTCCACAATTACCCTAGGGTAGCAGATTTTTGTCTTTTGGCGGAACACACGCTTTCCCTGACCGTTGTGCCTAAAATAAATACAAAATAACTATTGTGGTCAGGACGGGGATATAAAAGCGGTCGGGACGGGTATATCGGAAAACTGTCAGGTTTTGCGGTTTGGCGCCGGGAGCGGACGCGCCAGCCAGGCTCGCACGTAAATCACGCCCCATGCCGCTGCCCGAACGAGTGAGGGCTAGTAGGGCATGACGCACTGTAGAGTAGGCTCAGAGCCGTCGCGTGACTTACGGAGTTGTAGAGGCTCCTCCCACTTTTCGGCTTTGATCCTCCTGCATCCAAAGCTGATACTTTATTTTGCAATCATACTTGATACTTTATTTTGCAATCGTAGTTGATACCTCCTTAAAACTTTATAAGTGAATAAAAATTAAAGTTCACGCTATTTACTTTCTTTAGATAAAGAGGAACGCGGCGCACTTTACGGTGCGAAAAAGCTTCGATCAATTTAGCGAAATCGAGCTCAGTACTCAGTTCATGTCCAGTGTATATATTGTTGATAGTCCGCAAAGCCTCTCCTGCATCGCCATAGTTAAGCATTAAATAGGATTTTATTAGCTTCAATTTAGGGAAACTGTGCTCTTCACTTCTAATGCTGACAGGCATTGAAAAGTGTATTCATAAAGTGGCAATCGCATTCGGGAAAATCTGCTCGAGGATGGATTTCAGAATATAATCCAGCGCACCGTGGCCTCTCGAGCACTCGGGTGTGAAAGTGAATGCGAAAGGATCATTCTCCTCTGCCAGCTCCGTTTCTTGATGTCGGCCAAGAGAAATTTCCCCCTTCGGCATGTGCTGGCTGCTACAGCAGCGGACACAGCTGCACAATATTCCAGTAGCTACTGACTTTTCCAGCGTTTCAGCGATGAAATGTTGCATAAGAGTGCGACGATGTCAATGCACATGCTCAACATTGGAATTACGCTAACCGAGTAAGACAAGAGCGACGTCGATTTCTTGAAACAAGCAATGAAATGAACACTGCGAAGTAGTGCAGCGCATCGACGAGAGGTTGGTCTCGACCTACAAAATTTAAGCAAAACTACGTCAAAACTTACGCGGCACCGACGTCGGCGCCTTTCAGCTGGCGTCTCGGCTGGTCTGTCTTGTCGTTCAAATAAGTTTGTTGCCGCGTAGAGTGCTTATGTAACGGAAGTGTCACTTTTGGTAAGCCTTTATGGCGCACTAGGTAAGGTGGTTGCATTTCTCGAGCTTGGTCCCGAAGTCGTGGGTTCGAATCCTGCAGTGGGCGATCCTTTAATGCCACTGCAAACAGTGGTGATTGCTACGATGCGTTCTAGCACTTGGACGAATCCAAGTTTCACAAGTTCAATTCGTAAGCTATTGGCTACACTTTCTGTCCAAGATGCAGGGTCACTACGGGGAGTAGTTCTTTTGGCACGGTATGGGCCCTTTGGCGAATACTGTCAGAAACAAATAGAGCTTAATGCAGAGTCGTACGTTATTTCCTTCCGTTGTGGAAATCGCAATGATTTGTCGTGGATTTTATTTATATCCACTCACTTCCTGCAGTGCGTTGCTTCCACAATTCTCTTCTCTTTCAGTCGTTTCTGCTGCTTGTGGCGCATCCGATTCCAATGGAAGTGACGTGGGCGATAGCATAAATTGGCCCATTGCTCCAGTAATGCCTTTGCTCTCGTAGGCTAATTTGTCTCGATTTTTGAGATTGTATGCCATTGGATTAATGTTTCCGAGGCGACATTTCATATCTGTAATGTAATGACGAAGAAAATGTAATTTTTCACGGAATATTAATTCATTAAACATATTTTTAATTTTGAGACGTATTGAATACTAAACTATTTAGCTATTTAATACAATTTAATGTCATTCTCTCATATTTTTTCCACATCAAAACTTGGGACCTCTTAACTATCTGAGGCTCCCTGAAGGGTTAGGGGTGGCTGCAGGAGTCACGCGATAGCACTGCATAGCCGTAGCGTAGAGAAGTCGATTCTAAAGCGGCGACGGATTACAGACGTCAAGTAGAGTAGCAGCCCCGGCGTACAACATCTCACGTACGGCACCCAAAGCAACACTAAAGTGCTGACTGGTACAAAGCCTCGAGGGAAACTCGCGCGTGGCTCAACGCCTATCACTCAACTCACTGCATGCTAAATGTCTCTACCGTAGTGGTTCTCAACCTGTGGGTCGCGGCCCCTTTGGGAGTCGAACGGGTTTTCGCGGGGGTCGCCTTAGACCATCGGAAAACACGCATTTCCACATTTCGCACACAATAATTTTATGGTGGGGGGGGGGGTCGCCACAACATGAGGAACTGTATTAAAGGTTCGCGGCATTAGGAAGGTTGAGAACCACCGATCTAGCGTAAGTTAATGGAATGTAATGTACCTCCGTCCGTAACTCCACAAAGCCACAAAGACTAGGTGGGTGTTATGCAGGAGAGTTGTGCGCAACGCAATCACTGCCTACACGGCTTTCGATACGCATTCGGTAGCCAAGAGACTTCATCTCACGCAACAAAGAAAAAGTGAGAAGCATAGCTGAGTCGGGAGAGCAGTTGAGGTAGTGAAGAGCGTGGAAGTAGCAGTTTAGGACGGCTGGAAAGGATGTGCCACAGTCGGCAGCAGGAGAGTAGTTGTCGTTGCGTAAGAATCGTGGAAGCGATTTCCACAGTCTAGGTCCTGTAGAGCAAAAACTTCTGTCACCGACGGTCTTTAAGCGGAGGAATGGAACAGCTTGCCCACACATGACCTTAGGGCACAAGAAGGCTGAAACTGGTGCAGCAGTTCAGCTAGGTATGGATGAGCGAAACCGCTAGTCGTCTTGTCGGTCAGTAAGAATTTCTCTCTGTGTCTGTTGGCCAACCGGCAGCTATCCTAGCTCTTTTAGCAAAGGAGACGCACGGCTAAACGTCTGGGATTTGCAAATTAGCCTTGCAGCCATATCCATAGTGCAGCTGCAGTGGCCTAGTGGCTCCTTTCAATAGCCTAGCAAAAAGGGAATCACGATCATCTAGCCAAGACAGGACTAAGGAGCTAGTCGCATTTTTTGCTAGCCACTTTGAAAGACAGTTCCTAATCTTAGAAAGGAGTCGGACGCTATGGCTAGCTGTGTAAGCAGTCTTCTTAAGGAAGCTGTCAAAATTAAGGCAGCTGTCGAAGACGACACCTAAATTCCGAGCAGATGGTGACGGTCGCATACCGGCATCCCATTTTAGAAGAGCAGAACCTTTTAGTCCAGCCACACGCTTTGGGTGTCCTTTGAGCAGCAGTTCAGTTTTATAGTCGTTTAGTTTAAGTAAATTTGCCACCATCCAGGATCGAATGTCGACAAGGCAAGCATTAAGTTTATCAGTTGCTGCCGAAGATTCCGACGATTTAAATGACAAATACAGCTGCGTATCCTTAGAATAAAAGTGGTATCCTATTCCGTGGGCCTGAGTCACTTTTTCCAGAGGTTGATATAAATGGAGAACAGCAACGGACCGAAGATGGACCCTTGAGGGACTCGACAGGTCTGGCGGATGAGACCTGACTCCCACACAAAACAACGGACTGCCTATCACGCGACTTGGGCTTTTATTCTGCATGTCCAAGGATTACATATCATTCATTTAAATAGCTCCCTGAGAGAGCTTAATCTCTACTCGGGCGATTCGCATACGCCACGGGGCTCAAGCTCATGACCTCGGTGACGTCAAATGCATTCACCTTGACATCGGTCGCTAGAGGAGAGCGCCTTAACCAGCGACAAAAACACGTTCTAAACGTATTATTCAGGAGCCGCGAATAAAATTGCGATAGTCACAATCCAGCGATCTGCCTAGCAGGCAGATCGCTGGATCGTGACTATCGATCATATCTTCCATCTATCATCGATCATATCTTCCATCTATCATCGATCATATCTTCCATCTATGACTAGATCGTGACCTCGATCATATCTTCCCTAGCAGGCAGATCACGCTACGGCTAGTGCTCGATACCAGCAGCTGTCGGAGGAGGTCGTCGAATGAGCTGCTCTACTGCGAGTGCACGATTCATTCCATTAGCTGACGCGCTCTTAACTGCTGCCGCGCTCCGCTCTTGTCGGCGCACGTGCGTGTATCGTGCGGCGTCTGTGACTCGTCAGCTGCGCTTCAAGCCGCCAGCTTTGCCGTTATTCGTCATGCGTTGGGAAGGACTAGTACCGTCACGTGCGCCGCTTTTTGTGGCCTCGAAATATCAATTCCGGCGCCCCTACGGCGCATTCGTAAAAAGAAGCAAGCACACATTTCTCGCGGTTGCATGCGAGCTTTGCGTAAGCTCAA